>PTEX01000014.1:3021446-3044835 GCA_003342815.1 Eudromia elegans | reverse complement strand
TTTTTTTGTCTTACAGACATTTTCCCCCATTTTTTAATAAAGCAAAACCACACTTCTAATTCTAAAGTGCCCTTTACAGAAGGAGGCAGTGCAGAGGTGATGCGAAATGAAGCAGGGGCTCACAGCAGGCGAGTACTTTCTCAAGAGTTTTCCAAAGGAAAGGTAAAAGCTCCATGAATACACAGGTACAAAGCAAGGAATGAAGCACGACATACTGCCTTGTTCCCAAAACACATGCTGACACATGGTTTAGACAAACATACATCCTGTATATGTTTTATAGAAATGGCCCAAAACTGCTCCAATGAACTACTGTAACTCATGTTCTCTGGTTGAAGCAGTCTCTTCAAGCGTTTCCTACTACAGCACCAAAAACCCTAAAGTCAAAAATTCACTTACAAGAGGGTAAGTACTGCACAGTTAACAACAAAACTCATCAGGGACACCTTCAATAAAGATTAATAGGCATTAATGAACCACAGCAATTATGCCTATTTTTCCATCACTGAATGTCATTGGGTAGGTAGCTTTGAAAAAGTGACATTAAATCTTTTCCCAGAAAATCATACAGTTCAATTGCACAGGAGATATAATAAATACATAACACAATAATAGGTGGAGGGGAGCAGACAAGAGATAGTAGCAACTAAAAAAAAATATATATAAAAATGCTTTACCATAAAAACAAGGCTAAACAGTATTACTGCTGATTTCCTGGCAGGAATCAAAAGAGACAGAGATGGGTATTAGGAAAATATTTCATAAGCAGGCTTGGGAAGAGTGAAGAAAATTCGCCTCAAAGGTAAAGGCAGATCCACAGTAATGAGATAGCAGAATATGTCAGATTAGTAGGCAGATCCTGAAAGATGCAGAGCTTCAGCATTCAGAGAAGCTGAGTTTATGGCAGGTAGTCTCAARCTCTTCTGGGAGCCCAATTTCTAGATTTTTGACCTCACTTTTGTTCACATTTCTAGACTCATGAACCCACTTTTTGTTGCTGAAAGGGGACTTGAGTGTAATATTTCCATTACMCTCACGGCAGGTCGTGACTTTGGGATGCAAACCACTGAACACTAGTATTTAATGCCTGACTGATTCAGCTCACTCTTATTTTGGTAATTTTCCCTACATCTAATAACCTCAGCCCAACTTCAAATTCAATATTCCATTGTTTTGTCCAACTCATATAGGTCCAAAGCTGAATCTAATTAATAAGAGCCGTCAGTTCCACCCTCAGGCAATTTTTTTCCAGACTACATTTAGAGTTTTTTTGCTTTACATTTGCATTGACATAGACTGTAACTAGATGAGCTCAAGCCAAGTCTTCCCTGGAAAAATTGAGCAGCTCTTGGACATCCAAGTGTACTTGGATAAAAATATGTTTTGGCAAGTCAGTACAGACCAAGAGTAATTGGCCCTGATACTACAAGCTGGCAAAGTATCTTTCTAAAAAGGTTGGTATTATATTAAGATGAAGGATGAAGGGACTTTGGTGTTGATCCATAAGGTCATACGRGATTAATTATTATTAGAGGTGATTATTTCACATAGACCAAATCTATGATTCCTAGCTTCATATTATAAATAATTTTAATAGTGTTTACTATGAAATTTAGAAATTAAATTTTGCAGGGGTATGAAAATAAAACTCTCTTTCCTGAAATTGTACTGAGTAGGAACAGAATAAGCATGTAGTTGCTCTGAAAGCAAAATCATATGTCTCTGAAAAAGGCAAAGACAGAAGAAATTCACATATTCTGTGAGCTGTCTTTGAAATTACTACTCATAAATTTAGTTTCCATCGCAGGCAATATAATGGAACAGCTATTGAGAAAACATATTTACTAAAATGCTTCGAAGTCTGTCAGACAAATTTGACTTTTTAATGGTAATTCAAAATTAATGAATGGAAAGTAGAAGCYATACCGTTGTATGTCTGAATTTCAGCACTTTACTACCTTATGATGTTTTGGAACTAAATGTAGGTGTTGTTAACTACCTTACAGAGACAGTTTCCACTTTACACTGTTTCTGCAACAATGGACTCTGAACTTTGATTCTCTAAATTGAGTCTAAATTAGAAGTCTCTATGAGAYTGTTGATTAGCCTCTTTTCTCCCATCTCCAATGTGTCAGAATTCTGTTCCCAAACTTAAATCAAATTGGAAATGAACTATCATGTTGACTGAAATGAAGGGTGATGACAAACAATGAAGGGTAATGATAAACAATAACTTTGAAGGGAGGCATTTAGTGTGGTACACAAAGATTAGTATTAGTTCTGATCTCATTTAATAGCTTCAATAATGAGCTAGAAGAGGGAGTAAATGGTACATTAATGAAATCTGCAGATCTATTAAACTAGGAGGAGCTGAGCACACTACTGAAAATGGAGAAATAATACAAGGGGTCATGGCAAGATTAGAAACACAGGCAGAATTTTGCAATGAGATTCARTTTAGAAAACAGAAGAATATCTGGGCTGAAGAAAAATGTGACAGGTAGTAAAAGGTGAAAATCTGGAGAGTTGTAATGCTAAGAGAGATTTAAAGTTAAGAATATAAAAAAAAAATGGACAAGAATATATAAACAAGCAGTGGAAAATTAATTATTAAAAAACATAGTGAAATTTGGGCTGTGGCTGTGTATTCAGAATGAGCCAAGTAATCACTTATTTTGCAACAGCTCTTGTACTTTTAGCCCTCTTCTGGAGGATGCATTTAGCCTGAGCACTGGAAAAACAGGCCACCACTCATACGTATGGGAAAACAACAACAAACAGCATGTCTTACAGCTACAGAAACTCTTCCAAGATGAAAAATTAAAAGTAAGCAATGAAGTTAGCACACAGTATTGCCCTTGATGAAGTGATTGATGTAGCAGTGACCGACAGGCTAAAAAACAGTACAAGAGCATGACACAGTGAAGAAATAACATATTCTCTTATTCCTTATAGTAACTATAGTAAACTGATTTTTTTTTTTCTTTTTTGATATTGCTGAGGAAACTGCTCATCAAATGCCAGCTGCTATGAACTTTGCAATACCAGATAGATGTGCACAATACCTTGGAGAGATACAGCTAGTTGTGAGCTAGTTAATTCCTGTGGAGGAGCTCACACAAATTAGTCTTCCTGGGAATAACTGTACATTTACGATGGCAAAGTGCCAAACTCCACTGTTGCACCACTTTCTGTACCAGAAAGAGCTTTGATAATTCTGCATGCCACAACACTAGCCTGTATCGTATTTGCACAAAATGATATTGCACATTGGTCATCAGTCTTCAAAACTCCTTGGTAGTTCTTGGCTGTCCTTTGCTGCCTGTCTCCGTGAGCCTGGACACTCCGAGGTTGGTCCCTGTTGCTTTGAGAACACAGCAGCACGCTGAGCCAGTTTTGAATTTTTACATTTCAGTAGAAAAACTGGCAGACACTTTTTGATGCACCAAGTTCCCTGCTGTTCCTCATATGTGGATTTTTTGCCTTCTAAGTAAACAAACTTACAAACAATGAACTGTCACATAAAAATGTTTTGGGGAAAAAATACCAGAATCACAGACAAACATGGCAAGGGTAACTCATAAATGAAACCCAGGGGCTGAGAGAATGCCCTGTCGCTGGCATTACAAGGAGAGCTGCCTGTATTTTGCAAAAATGGACAGTGTAAAGTAGTTTGTAGAGACTGCCTAATGGCAAAGTTGCTTCATACGATTTTGCCAAGAAAATGTCTGTTGAAGATAATCAAATTGAATGCAGTTGGATGGTTAGGATGACTTGTCTGCATAATTTTAAACTGCACTGTTTATCTACTTTAAAATAGAAGTCCCAGAATCCTAACTGGATGTGGAAGCAGTACAGTTTCCCTATTCATGTCCTGAATCTACTTTTCCTCACAGCCAAATTTTCAAACCCAAGCATATATGATCTTCCTTGCACATACCATATTCTAACCAGTATATTCCTGGTTTTTTATCATCCATAAAACAWATATGTCAGAATCCCAACATCTCAAGCAACAATCCTCTCACTTTGGAAGACTGTTCAAGTGCAGATATGAATGCAGATGCGGAAGTCAATTGTGTCTCTTTTGAAAACACAGGCCCACTATGAAACTCCTCTTCTGTTAGGAATTAAATCATATTTGTATTTATCCTCAGAAACCTAGCAGATCTCTTTAGTTTTATTCCTGAGACTCACATATGTCCTCTCTTTGCATTGCCCTCCTACCCTAACCTCACAACTTAATATTTCCCAGCACAACACAGGCTTTTCTTTTAGACTTTTGATTCCATGTGCTTATCAGACTGTGCACTTATCAACAAGAAGAGGTGGGCAGGAGTGTGGCCAAAGCAGGGCAGAGCATGTGTAGACTACAGCTCTGTCCCATGCATGTTACGAGGCTCCTGGTTGCATTTACTGCTCCCCCAAAGGGAAAGCTCCATTCCAGGCACACAGCCTGATAGAGCAGGTAAAAACAAGTTGAGAGGTCTGAATGTTGCTAGCAGGACGACACAACATTGTTCTGTTTGTCTCTATCAGCCCTCCAATCAATGGAAATCATTAGCCAGTTTCAGCTCAATTCGGCAGAAAACTAAGATTTTGAAGATATGGCTAATAAACTGGATAGATTCATATTGGTGTGGTAAAGCCTGAAACGAAAGCACAACTATTCGACACCAGAGAGTATACCCAGAGGAGACACATTACAAATGCCAATACAAATTACAAATGCCATGGGAAAAACTTCAAGCCAAGATGTACAAAACCACAAAAAAACAAAAGTCAAAAATATCCAGGCAAACCTGTTTTTCAAACTGTTAATGATCATGGAACTACTTGTTCTTTTTCAGCTCTATGAAGATTTCCTCACCAAAACACTAATAACCTAGAAAAACTCTTAACACTTTCTTTCTGTTTCCTTTCAGATATTATTTTTATTTTAGCACACACAAAGATTAAGCTAAGAAAGGATTCTGCTCAGGATTTTGATTTTGTACTGGGGATATGCTGACTAAACCAAACGATTTCACCATTTACGACATGTATTAAGTCCTGTAAAGTCACCATATTTTGTTTTCAGAATGGGCTAGAAATAGTGAAACTAGTTTTTATGGCACTGAAACTGTATCTTGCTTTTTTTTTTTTTTCTTACAGAAATGCTGTTTTTAATGTCACTGACTATGACTAATGACATTGACTATGACTTTAGCAAATATGCTTGAAAAGCTTCTTCCAYGAGTCAGGATTAAGAAATCCCATTATATTAGTACATATACATAAAATTCACTTCCCTATATCAGCAATATGAAACAATTCACTATTAGGCAGCAGCACGCTATGAGAGACAGTAGTTGATATTACTTTTCAAAAGATTTGTGCTATGCCATTATGCTGTAAATATTTTTTTCCTTTTGCAAAGAAATGCTATCCATTGTACTGTACATTTTTATCCTGCAAAATATTAGTGAACACTACTGCTTGTACCTGGAAAGTGAGATAAGTAGCATAGCAGTACTTTAATTTGACAAAGTAATCCAAATACCTATTTAGAGTTCAGTAAATACAGGTTATTTTTCAAGTAACTTTTACTTTATGAATTTTGGTTTTGGTCTTCTAAACATTATTACAGGTGTGCAGTGATGCATTAGGATGATGCTGTTCTGGAAATACCACAAAACATACACCTGATCCTGAAGCTAAACTAACAGAATCAAAAGAAAAAAGAATCAATATAACTCTTTAACATAGCTGTCTTTTGCTTGATTTAAACACATAAAAGAAAAAAAAAGATTAAAGGATACAATAGGTATAATGGTGAAGCACTGACCTTTTTATCATCACAGAGGTTGTCTACTCAACAAAGAAGTCACAAGGAGGAACACAGAATCTCTTTCAATTTAAGCTCTTCAGATCTTTCCTCATATTTTAGCTCAGTTCGGAGTGTTGCATAGTGTAGGTGAAATTACACATATTTTTCCTCTTCTGATAAACTACTACAGAATTTTATTAAAAAGAAAAAAAAAGGGAGGTTATGAGTAAGCAAGCCTATTCTCTGAACCCAAMTCCTCTATACCTTTCTCAATGGCCTCTTTCAAATTATCCTGGAAAATAGACCTAGTAACAACTGATGTGTTAAAGCTCTTCRCTGCTGTGGTCAATGTCCAGGAGGAGGTAATATTGAACACATGAAGGTTGGGGAAATATRCTGAGCTCTTAGAAACATTTCTGGTTCTTTGCATTACCAGGGAGCCCTGTAAAACAGTAGTGCRTATTTAGCTTATTAATTATCATGATCTATGACACAGGCTGGCATGGGGGGACACTGGAGGAATTAAATCTATGAATTTCTAGACTTTGGAAAACAGATTATGTAAATTAATGTGCTTTCAGTAGAACAAAAGGTTAGTAAGAGCTCACTAAATACATTTAAAAATTGGGCCACTGGTGGTGTTGCTACTCACAACACTTTMCTCTGCTAATCCATGCCAAAGCAAGAATATGTAACAACAGAAAGCTCTTACCTTCTATGTGGACTATTACTACAACTTGTCACTGGTTTCAGKTAGTTGTTTCCTTGCCAAAGATTGAGGAACTTTACGCTGAGTTCCAAGTTCTACAGCAGCGTGTGCTCTACTGATTATGAATTATTTTTACACTCTGCTCCTGGCTTGTGTTCCTCATCTTGGTGTCTGTTTTTTAACAACCTTTGGCAGCAGTAGGAAAATGGCAAGGCAAGTTTTGTTTGGTCTCTAAACTGCAGAATGGAGCCTGYTCACTGTGCTGGAAAGGTTCGATGCTATCAAGGCTAGGAAGCCAAGAAGGGCAGCATCGTTTTTCAAGTGGACTGACCAACCTCCCATACATTCTCCACTGGGTTTGTATGAAGTGTACGTTTTCTAACATTTATACAAACCTGAATGAATCTTACCAGATACAGCAAGAGACACACACTGACACACAGGTGTCTTTTGTATCCAAATTTCTATTCACTCATTCYGTGTCTGAAAACACTAACGCTTCTATGTTACAAAAGCCAAACAATGTATTTTCCTAGATTTGTCCTAAGAAATGGTTATTTTGCAGCMGCTTCTGTAAAGAAAACAATTATTTTTCTTAAGTCAACTGATACGTGAAATTTCCATACATATAATCTGTAACTGATATTTTAAAAGTTATTATGTCAGCCTTTGTTTAACATGTTGAACTGTCAGTATGGGATCTTAAATGGATAATGCACAAGSGATTGTCATTTTTTGTTTTGCTCCCTCACTTCTCATCAAGATCAGACACCCACTAAGTTAAGGTATGTAATGTATAAGATTTCTAAAGGTTTTCTACAGGCTGCAGATTGTGCATATTTAAAAAAAAAAAAATCCATATTTCTCCTGCAGTTGCAGCACAGTCTTGGAYTGATGCCTAGATCAGACCCAAGATGTGTATCTCAGCGTGCTCTGTCATGTGCTGTTGCTTATAAAGCTCATAACTGTTATATAGCCGTATTACTGCCTTAAGCATACCTTCCCTTTCAAGGAGAAGGTTTAAACAAAACAAAACTGTTGTTCTCTTCAGAAAGTTCAATAAGAATGTCAGCATGATCAAGCAAGCTGGGAATATTTTCTTAAGAGAAGATCTGGTGATTATTATATTCTTTGTTTCCAGCAGCTATTTTCTCTAGCAATTCTCTAGTCATTGGTTTCGTCTCTCCAATAATGGAAAAATAATACACAAAGAATGAGGCTATTCATTTTTTGAGTTTTTTTTTTCTTGAACATGCCAAGTTCTTCAATGACTATGAACCAGAACTACTGCTCCCAGAGAAGAATTCATGAATGAGCAAATGGAAAGGTAAGGCCTAAATAAGAAATAACACTATCAAGAGACATAGAYGCCCTAAAAAGCAAGTGGTAGCGACCTGCTCCTTACTGATACAACACAGTAAATATCCCAGTACAAAGATTCCAGCTCCGTTAAGCCGAAGAGTTTTTCACTGTCCCTGAAAAGACCTTTGGAAGGAAAACAGAGTCGCTAGAGTGAAGACAATATCTCAAAGGCCATACAAAAGATCAATATCAGGCTTTGGAAAACACCTGGGTCTTTCAGCAGGCAAATGTCCTTTTTCAGGGGGACTGTACCAGGGATCTGTACCCTCTCACATCCACTGCAGAATTATCTTGCATTGAGCACACTTCTGAAGAGTTAGCAAAACCTGTAAGCACATGTTTTGTTCTCCTGCATACAATTAGAAAAGAGAAAGCTAAGAGTTGGKTTKTTTTTTTTTTTTTGATAGATTTAACTGTCTTCTCTATTTATGTACATATTAAAAGTCAGTTTATAGTAATGCTTTTTCCTGTAGAGTATGCACGTAAAAATATGTAACAGAACAGGAAACTTAGTATAACCCTCCATATAAAATGACATTAATGGATCTTCATAAGTGAAATGTTAAAATGTCAGAGAGAAGACCTGAAACCCAAAATCAGGCATCACTCTGCCCTTCTAAACATTTTGTATGCAGCAACACCTATGCATTGTTGAATGCATGCTGAAACAGATCTTTTTATCCCCATAACTTCACAATGGCAAGTTTCCTGAACTGAATTTACTTTGCATTTTAAAAGTTAAATGAATGATTGCCTGTTAAATGCAAGTCAATACTGCAACATCTCAGCTCCTGCAGAGAAGTAAATCTTAAAAGATTGTGTTTAGTATACAATCAATTCAAATAAGAGTACYGTAAATGACATTAGGTATTACTTTTTCTTAGGGTTTTTTTTGTTCTTATCATTCAGATTTTTCCTGTGGATCTGTCAGAGAAATAGGTAGTTTTGCAGAAGAAATAATTCTAATTGCCTCTGAAGTGAGTTGTGATCACAATCTAGAAAGAGGGCGGATCAGTACTTTACTGTGGGACTAGAATTTTAACAGATGTGGTAAATCTATCTGCAAACAATAGCAGCTTTTCCATCGAACAGTATCAAAAAAATGCTATGTTTTTCCATTGTGGCTCATCTCTGTTGCTGTCTACCCTGCACTTCACAATTTATCCTTTTAGCAATCATTACAACTTGAATCCAAACTCTTTTCAATCTGTGTGTGTGTATACATATACWGAAGCTATCTGTTACTATGATAAATGAAGGAAAATGAAAGCTGGGAATAGCTCAAAAGACTGTTAGGCTGCTTGAGACTAACACAACTGCAAGAAATTGTGACTGTCAGCATAAAAAGGGAGAAAAAAAAAAAAAAGGAGCAGCATTACCCAAGAAGTGGTGACCATAGTGAGCTCTCCTGGATAGCGAGCAAGTTTTTCCTAATTTCAGCAAAATCTTTGGAGGAATGACACCACTGTGGAGTCTCTCCTAGGTGCCAGTTTCCTGAGCGAAGTCACCACACCATTTATGGAGACGTTCATGTGAGTATATTCTTAAATAAGAACCTTTCCAAGAGGATAGGAAATAATTCAGCTCTTCAGGAATTGGCAATCTCTTAATTTTTATTAGTTTTTCAAAGTTCTATCTCTTTCCAAGCATGAGCCACACTGTTTAAAAAGTAACATGGCTTTGATAATCTATATAACTCTGCCAAATAGGAATAGACTTYTAAAAAACTCCTGGAAAGAACATATTTATACTAAGTGCTCTTTGTAACAAACTTCCAAGTCTTCTGGTATGAATGTTGCTTAAACTTCTGCAGGAAAAAATGCACAACCGTTCACATGAGAAAAAGGTCATCTTTAAGATTATGGGGATAGATTTTTTTTTTTTTTGTCAATACTGCAGATATAATCATTGACCGAACTTCAATTTTATCTGAGAAATTTTAGCTATGAAGGCAAAAGCTTGAAAAAGTTGCAAGTAACTGAAAAGCACAAGAAAGAAAACATTAAGGAAGCTTAATTATAAATGTCACTGTGCTCTCCATCTGAAACACCAACGCTACTACTTTTGCAATGCAGCATAGACAACAGAACAAGGCAATCCATAGAATAGCTTAGTCATAAACAAAAAGGAAAAACCCTATGAAGAAACAGATATGAGATCATGGTTTATCTACAATACTACATACTGAAGAAACAGAAAGAGGGTTTCTTCAACTCAACCAATTTCAGGTTTTTACTGAATTGACCCTTGAACCCCTGAGTCATTAGTTTCCAAATACCCAATTTTACTGTCCAATTACTCAGCAGAACATGACATGATCAATGATGCTGAAACTTTTCAGCTGGTTGTATTGATCCAATATATAAACAAAACACAACTGTCAGCTGCTCTCAGTTCACCTCTGATGAAGTGATGGTTAAAACAATTAATAAATTAATGCTCAAACACAGAAACAAACACRGGAAATTCATATAAAAGAGTAAAAACATTAMGTGAGAAAYKAATTAATAATTTGCTTTATTTTATATTTATTTATTTATGGGTGAATTTTCTGGCTGGCAAGAGAGAGGTGTACTATAATTATTAACTACCTATAGTAGCTTACTTTGGGATTGTTCTCAAATATTTCCAGGTGAGAGAAAGCAGGATCACTGAGGCTCCTGAACTCTCTTCAAATTACTGGTGATAAGGAATAAATATCAGAAAATGTCAATTATTATAAAATGTGAAATCTGATTAATTTTTGTATGAAAAGACCCAGGAGAAGGTGCTGTGCTACTCTGAGGCAGGGCTCAAGGCCACAAAGGAAATACTGTAAACTAATGAGCTTCCAGGTGTCAGCTGAGTTTCGGTAACTAACAATATTTGCACTCTTTGCCTGAAGCAAACAAGAGGCAGAGCATGTTAGATTAATCTTCAGGGAGAGGCCCCCCTCTGTTAGGAGGAGCAGACAAAATGAGAGGCAAGTTCACATTGATGCTCCACTTCAATAAGTACAATTTAGCTGATTCCCCTTCCTCTCGACCTCAGAACAGGAATGTTTTCAACTTTTAAAAGAGGTAATTTGATTTGTCTTTGACAGCAAAATAATAGACTTAATATCACCTGGGCCCCCATGCTATCTTGCTTGTTTAGAGGAAGAGCCTATGAAATAAGGGCTATTTTCTAAAGCAGGTTATGAGACAAATGTCACATTGGTCTCGCTAGAGAGCTTATGCCCTGCTTAGGCAGGTAAGATGGGAACAATCCAGCCATTAGGAAGTGAGGATCTGAGCTAATGAAAACAGAAGGGGAGAGAATTTAGCATAAAAAGAAATGTTATTTTAAAATTCTAGAAGGCTACCRTTTACGGAAACAGTGAAAACTGGAAGATTAATTTACTGTCACTTCAATTTCATTTCTTGTAAGTACATTTTTAATTCTTTAAATTAAAGTTCTGCTGCTTTATGTGCTTTGCCATTCTTTCCCTGGGATCTGTCTGTTTTGTTAGGTAAGTGCACGTTAGAAATCTTCGGCTATTAAAAGATGGTGCCAATGTTAACTCTTRTACAAAGGATTAAATCTTAACTAAGTAGTATTAAAAAGTAACTCCATAAACCTTTAGGTTATTGGTATTTCAAGGTTTTCCAAAGAAAAAAGACCAGTATGAAGGATTAATAGCTAAGGTTATGCAAAATCCATTTAATCGGCATGGCTAATTTTAGCTTTAACTAAAGCTGCTGGCAACTATATGCATTTTGCTTTTGGGCTTTACTTTTGAAGAGAGTGATGAATACATTCTTGAGGTAAATTTATCTTAACTTAGAGTCTACCTAATGCTCTTTAATKGCTGAAAAAGTGATTTTAATAGCATTTGCATTTAGAAGAGGAAGTCTTCAGCTGAGCATCCTTAAGATCCTAAAATATGCATTTTATTTTCACATTTATATAATGGACTGCTTGAACATAAAATAGGTGAGTTTTATACACAATACAGTCATCAACATGGGCATTGTTTTTGAAGCAGAATTATTCTCCTGACGTTATATGCTCTATTCAGAAAAGAGACCAGGAAAATTGCGGTATGCTCTGAAGACAGGAATACAACAAGCTGCTAGACTAACTGGGGCACAAATGCTAAMGATGAGGGCCTTTCTTTCACTGAGAAAGGCTGCCTAACTGAGGAAGATGTACAGCCGGTCAGCTCAAGCACCTCTGGTATTTTARGCTAGAAATATAAGCTTGCACACAGCTTTTACACAGCTCCAAAACTACAAAGGATTAGATTGTTCAAAGTGAAGTGGATTGGGTATGATTGGATTCTTRGTTAAGTAAAATGCTTCAAACACTAAGTTTCCTGACTGGTAAAAGYCCGATCAGTGGGGTACAGTATGGAGAAATCATGGGGATGCATATTTGTTGAACTAGACCTTGAGATTATGAGCATCTTGTGAGAGAAACTGTCTTCTCCTTACAAAAATGATGGGTCATGTTTATCACTTTGTAGTGAGCTACATAATCCAGGTAGGGAAGGCAGGTAAAATTAGCACATTGTTTTAACAATGACATTATTGCAACTGGAGCCTGACTGAACACCTTTTGCAAAAAGTATTTTTTTTCCTGTATTCTTGAAATCCAAAACAGAGCAACTCTTAGGTGGCCAAATTGCCAATAGTAGGAATATGTGCTGTGACAAATATAAATAAACAATCATGAAAGCCTTTATTTCTTTATGYGCTTTTATAAAGAAAAGGTAGCAAAAGTTCCCAGAGACTTGTGAAGCCACTAGACATCTTTCGTCACTCAGTCACAACAGAAAGGCACAAACCTTTCATGAATCATGGCGATTTTAGATGAATGGACAAAAATACCAGTCAACAGAAGCAATGTCAATAAATAAATTTGAGATAATCCTGCAGTAATCAAAGCTCTTTTTAGACATGCTTTAGAGTATTTAATACATCTAAATACAGAAACTCAGCTGTGTAGCAGAAAATGATGGTGATGTAAGCTATTCTGGTGCTGGCATAGAACCAACATGGCTGTAATTTTTGCAGGTCTGTTCAGTTTCTATATTTAGGTGTTTCTTGTATTAGTKGCTATTTTATGGTCTTTTGCTCTTCTATTTTTGTTTTCTCTTAAGAAAACCTCTGTCTGCCACACRTCAAGTCTAAACTGTGTTATCTAAGATGTCTGGCCATCTGAACTGTATTTTACCTGCTACCAGCTGAGCTGTTCATAAACCTTCTCAGTGTTTCATTTATTTTTATCTGTGCATTCATTTTATGCTGGTTTCATCTAATCCACTCCTTTAGTTTCGTTCCGTGATTGTCATGCGCAACCAATATCTGTGTCTTACATCAAGAAGTTCTGTGTCTACCATGTTTCCTTTACGCACACTTTATTCCATGACAGAAACCAATTAATTTGGTTGCACTTGATTTATGCTTTTTACAAATGTGTTACCGACTTATCGCTGCATTTTTTAGCTGTTTACATACTGCCTGTTCTGGCTTTGCTAGTTGTTCCAGTTAAATGTCAGGTGTTGAAGTTAAATTTTGTAGCCTATAATTCTTCTTCATCTCTCTTCGTTCATTGCGTATTCTCATCCTTGAAACTGATATAATTTTAACTCCCCTTTGGTATCCAGAAATGAAGATACAGAGTGATATTTCAGACTRAACACTAAACAGTGAGTAACAATTAGTAAAATCTAATTTGATCAGCAAATGACTTCAGTGAACAAAGGAGCAAGTTCTACTGAGGTTGGCATAGAGAAGTGGCTTCTCATCTTTGGATCACAAGATGAGGCCTTCTCTTATTGCCCTTACCTCTTGTTTATCCTACGTGTGTATTTCTTCAGTTTGAGGTGGGCAGCAAAATAAAACATTGCCACCATTATGTAGCTAGTTTAGTATCTCTGTGTCATGAAACAACTGAGATTACAGATCACTGATATAGCCAAACCAGAGCTAGGACTACAACAAAAATGATCAGTATTATAGCAAGAACCACAAATGATGTAACCCCTGGCTTTATATGAGAAACACAAATTAAGTCCTCAACAGGACAAAGAAAATGGGAACTGCTTGAAAAGCACTGTATAGTATAATWTATCTGTCTCTTAAGTAACTGAGAACTGATCGACAAAAACGTTTATTACTTAAATTCCATCCACTTTTTAGATCTTGTCCTTAAGCTCAACATTCAGCCACAAACCTCTCTACAAATTAAAGGGCAGTGAATCTGTCTGTGTTATATGTTTACCTAACAGAGTTCAACTCTTTTTAAGCATTCCATATTTTTTCAGACTGGACAAGATAATGAAGGTCGTACTCTTTCACAATGGTGGCTGCCATTAGCTTCTTGGTATTTATCTTTCATGGAAAAGTCCTCAGGATAACCTCTAAAAAGAACTGTGGAAGAGTACTCGCCAACACTACTTCATTCCTGCAGCAAATACAAACTCAAATTCTCCTAATATCTTGTACACCAAATTCAAACCTAGGCAGGCTTAGTGTTAGCCTGCACTTCAGGAATGTGCTTCCTAACACACATCCACCACCCACTCACCTGATGCATCACCTTGTCTCTGCCACCATCCTGCTCTGTAACCCGGAATGCCAGGGTAGTTGTTTGATGTATCTGATCAATGTAGTTAGTTGATGTATCCGACATACAGTGTCACAGAGTGCGAGAAAAGCTACAACATGGCATTGCAAATCTGGGAGAACAGCCTGGCTGCAAGACGGTGTGAAATAGGAGCTAATGGACAAACCTAATAAGTCTGACAGGAGAGTAGAAAATGCAGTTCAAAATGTGTATTTAATACATGGAAGTCAGCAGCCTTGCACAAGTATATTGTGGTTTTTGACTCACTCCTAGTGACTTTGGAGGAWGACAAATATCCTTTAAGGTGTTATTTAAACACTTATTTTTAGCACTTAATTTTTTTTTAAAAAATGTTGGATTAGCTGTGACTGAGGCTCCAAGGAGTGTCTGCTAAGGGTATCTCCTCCTCAGAGATAGTCACTAGAACGTCTCGTAAAACCAAACGAGCTTCAGAAAATAGTAACAATATTATTGTTGTACTGAGAATACATTATTGTACAACATATATTTTCTACAAAACAGACAAAAGTGCCACTCAAAGAACCACTACTTATGTGAACTTTTAACCTTGCAGAGTATAGCAAAAGTCAATATAGGTTTTAACTGGTGAACAAGGATAAAATTTTATATTTTTTTTTTTTTTTAATACAGCTCTTTTAAGTATTTGAGCTCATCCTTGTTGATTGCTACAACACGATATTAAATGGCATTCTGGTTAAAAATAAATCCATGTTATGTGTTTATCTGGATTAAACATTCAATAAACAAGACACTTAAAATGATACCTACTGGGGAACTGGGTCCCTCACTAAGACATTTCCAGTGCATCTCATGAGAGACTTGCAAAGCAATGTTTAATTAATGTCTGTGCTACGTTTTAATTTCAATTCTAGAAATAGACATATTTCAGCAAATATTTGTTAGAGTGATGGATAATATGTGCAGGGTAATRGAGAAGGCTCCTTGGGACTGCAGCAGCTTGCCTGGAACTTGGACAAGGACCTGTATAGAGCTCAACAAGGCCCTGAGCAACCTGATCAAACACAGAAGTCAGCCCTTCTTAGAGCTGGAGTTGGACCAGTTGACCTTTAGAGGCCTCTTTCAATCTTTATTWTCCTGTGATGATAATGTGAAAGACGCAGGTTTCAAGTGGAAACTGTGTGGGAAGAGCTGGAACACAATCCTGTTGTACCTGTGGTTTAGTCATTAAATGTTGTTATAGCATCACTGTAACAGTTCTCTTATGTGTGTCTTCATACATACACAGGAATATCTAGAGATGGTATCTAGATGGGAACAAACAACTTAAGGTTTATCGAAAAAACATCTGTTCAGTGGGTGCCTGACCACCGGTTTCCCATGCAGAGTGGCAAAAAATAATGAAAAACCCCACAGTGATTGGAAATATAAAACAAATGATGAGTTGGAATGAATAAGTTATTTCACATAGTACTGATAAGACTAGTACTGAATACTSTATACAGTCTTGGCAGATGTGTTTTCAAGTGATTCAAAGGTCTAGGACAAATATCTGTAAGACATGGATTTTTCAGTTTTAAGACTAMGAGGTGAACTGACTATATAATCATGAGAATTAGACACAGGGTGATAAATAATGTCCCACTCTCTTTAAAATCAGCCTAACTGAAGCCCCTCAAATTTCAGATGCAGATGCTTATTTTTAACACCAAAGGTCATTGGGAACAGAACACAAAGAGAAGTGATGGCATCTCTAGCTCTAGATGTTTTCATATTAAGAAATCCTTCTCTAGAAATCTTGAATCAGATTCTCTGAGGTCAAAAAACGCTTCTTACAGTTTAAGTTAGACTAYGTGATTCCAGAGATGCTTCTGGTAATAATTCAGTCAAACTTTGTCTCTTTTCTCCACAAAATAGCTCAAAATACTCTCATTCCCATTCTTGCTCATTGCTCTGCAGTCTTTGGCACTCAAAAGAAGACAAAATCTAATTCCAGCAGTACCTTACATTCTTCAGCTTAACAAATAGAATTTAAGGGATACAGTCCCTTTTAGATCAGTCCTGTGGTAATGATCATTCATTTAGACAAGAAACATGTTTCAAAAAATGCTTTAYATATCTTCCTTGATTTGGTCATTTTGTAAATTCAAAATATGCCAACTCTACAGCCAAATTTTAACTCACTGATTTCGATGAGTAAAGGAATTGGCATACAGTAGTTCAATAGGGGTTACTTTTTAAAAGATATGCAATGTTTTTATTATCTCCAACTAATGCTAATTGCAGTAGAAGAAAATAGGAGAAATCTTTAATATCTCTTTTAGCAAAGAAGCTTATGAAAATGTGATTTCCAGGTATTTCAGGCACCTAGTAACAATATTCTAAATGAAACAAATTTACAAAGTCTTTAACAGTAATTTTAATGAAAAAAATATGAAACAAAATCAGACCTGCTGAGAAAATCAGTAACCTTTAAAATTGATGTTCCCTGAGCCACGATTAAYTTAAATTTAATAGGACAGTTAATGTATGTTATTTGAATACTCATTATTAAGCATTCACCAAAGATTAAAAATATATAATAAATTCATAACTGCAAAATTGATATGAACCTATCACATAATCATAATACTCTGCAAATATGTTTTAGTATGTGGTTGCTATTTATCTAATATTTAATAACTTTTATGAAGTTGAAATTAAATACTTAAATCTCAATTGAAAAAGTTTCTGGGGAATGCAAAACAGAAAATGGAACATGTTTACTGTGCTGTCTATAAAAACAGAATCCCACTGTTTTTAAAAAAAACAAAGTGAGTAATCTGTAGGACCTGCTGGAACAAGAAGTTTTCACTGGATAGTGAGTGCATTTCACAGTTGCAGAAATTTCTACTGACTCTTATGTCAGTATGATTAAGGACACAAAATCAAGATCCAGAAATTCTGCTGATGTTGACTTCAAAATGCATTGTTTTCCCCATTTCGTTTTTCCTTGAGAAGCAGACCTAAAAGGATGTATTAATTGTTAGTCATTATGCTTCATATTGCTTCATTTTTTATGGCTTGCAAATTGCTTACCAAAAGTAAAAACAGTCCTATGGATAAAGCATACTGGGAAATGGATGAGTGTGAGTCTTCCTGGAGGCATCGTGCGCTATGTCTGTGTTATGTAATTGAGCGTGGCATGAAGATCGCCTCCCTAGGACAGGAAGGCTAGATGTGGAAGCAGCCAGACAAGCTAAAATGTACTGCTGTGGCTCCACCTGCTGAAAGGTGCGGGCTTGAATTAGGAAGGAGTACCATGAGAGTGCTCCTTGCTTCTGCTATCCATTCACCGGATCTTTTGCATCTCTGCGTGGTAATAGCAGTGCCGCATACCTTTCTCCATACAGGGCCGAGATGCATCTTGCTCACTTG
Organism: Eudromia elegans; assembly: GCA_003342815.1. Classification (NCBI taxonomy): domain Eukaryota; kingdom Metazoa; phylum Chordata; class Aves; order Tinamiformes; family Tinamidae; genus Eudromia; species Eudromia elegans. Next base: position 3,026,968 of record PTEX01000014.1, on the reverse strand, counting down.
ACAACAACAAGAACCTCAACCTCTGTCTCAAGGGCAACATGTTACTTTAATATTACTCACTGCAAAATAAGAAGTCAGTATCGCTCCTGCGGAACAGATCGGCTGTAGGAGCGACTTATGATATTGCCTGCATAGGTCGTTTGMTGATGCTGTTGCCACGGGACAGAGAAGCTGGGAAATAACATATTACATTTCTTCCTTCTTCAACTTTCTGTCCAAAAAATGTTGTTTCTAAATGGTGCTGCACAGAGGGAAAAAAAAATACAGATTTCTAGATATTGGGTCATACTAATTTGTATGATAGTTAAGARATATGATAGACTTGTTCCTGAATGTGGCCATGCTCTATAGACTGCTATTAAATTACCTCTTTACCTACCCATTTTTCACCCCATGCTCAAGTTTTTACACAGAGAGGCATGTCTTCCARTCATTCCTGTTTAATCATTCCTGTGACTTCACTGAATTGAATTCTTCTCAGTTTTAAAATTCCCTTTTGAATTATAAAATAATTCTGAAATAATTTAACATTTGCAAACTAATCCCCAGATAATGAAAATAAATTTAAACTAAAATGTTGGTGAAAGACTTCTCTTTTCAAGTAGAAAAGAAAATTATGCTCAAGTCTGGAAAAGAGAAATAGTCATTCAAGAAAGCAATGCTCCTTTCTCCTGTTTGTAGGTGCTATTTCARTTGCTTTTCTCCATGCTTGTGAAACACCTGCTTCCTAGGTATTTCTCTCTCTGCTCCTTCATTTATGAATCCTTTGTCCTTAACTATGTTCCTCTGCCTTTCCCTCTCCAGTCTGTAACTCCTAGTCCATCGGCTGGCTGGGGATTGATCTCTGAGCCCAACTGCGCTTTTTACGGTCCTCCTCTTTTGCAATTTTTCCTATAGTTGAGGCTTGGTGCATTCCTGTAGGACACTGTCTGCCTTGTCAGCATGTGAGTCAGCTGCCTCTTGCCTCTGGGCAGTGTGGCCTTTTTTATATTCTTTAACTACCATATTAACCTTTTTCCTTCTTTTTTCTTTCAGATTTGCCTGCTTCAGTTTGAGGTACTGTGGAATGGAAGAAAATCTCTTGCTTCAGGCGCCACTATACAACCAATAAAACTGGGAGTTTTCTAGAGTTAATGTTTTGTAAAATCGAAGGTGATAAGATTTGGGAGTGAAGGAGATTCTTCAAAGTATTCATGCTAAGGAAGTTTAACTTCTGAACCATTTGAATGCTTACACACCAGGCAGCTTTTCTTTCATATGTATTGTTCACACAACAGTGCAAATCCCCATCTATCTAGCTAGAGGTAATCACTACCGTCCTTGAAGACCATTTTCTTCTTTTCTGCCATAAGCACCAATGTATTAGTAATGAAAATACTTTGACCTTTGTTTTCATTCCTGATTTTTTCCTCCACAGTTTTATGTGTTTTGATCCTATATTTATTATGACATTTATTAGATTTTTTTATCAGAGTACAACAATGAGTAGAAGGAAAACTATTTTATTTATTTTAATTAGTAATTCTTTGCTCAGAACCTTATCAATGCTGAGTTACATTTCCTGGTTGATGACAACTTTTTTCCAGACATTAAAATGACAAAGATTTAGCAAACATGTAAGCCAATATGAAAGCATTTTACTGAGACTTTACATCAGATGCATAGAAGCAAGTCAAGAGGTTTCAAAGTTGTGAAAATTGGATGCCAAGTGCAGAAAAAGGGGTGAGAGGACTGCATGTCAAAAAGAAATCTTACACACATATTTTACACATTTCCGTGCTGTATAATCTCCTTGCTGAAATTTAATGATAAAACTTTCAAAGGCAGTGTTCCAACTACGCTGATAGACTAGAACAGCAGAGGAGGAATGAGATTCCTGTATGAGTCCGCTGGAGCCATGCACTATGTTTTCATTTAATTTAATTTCATTTTCATTTCCTTCATTTAATGCAAAGAACAGAGTGAAAATCTTCATGGGCTCACTCATGTGAAAATGCATGTGGTGATATTTAAGATTTTAATATAAGAAATTTCAGAGTCTAATTCTGGCTTAATTTAGGATTTATTGATAACCAAAGCAGATACTCCTAAACACACAGCTTTGGGAGTATTTTTCCTTTGAAGTACTTCCAAAACTTTCAAAAACTTTTACATTATAAACTCAGCCAACCAACAAAGGAGATTCTGCCAAAGCATTCTTGAAATACTCATGCCTACTCAAAGGCAAAACCAGGTAAATGAAAACAGTGTTCCTCTTCAGATTCCCGACCAAGTCTAAAGCATATTTCATCCAGTTACATTAGTGACAGTCTCTGACCTTTTACTGAAATAATGGGAGAGAGGGGCTTATAGAGAACTACTCAGTGTCTAATTTTGCAATTAATCAACTTTGCAATTGAATATCTCAGTGCCTCGGCGCAAAGGGAGGATGTCTAATTTTGGAAAGATCAGCTATGCACTGGGAACACCCGTGTTTGCCACAAGCATTAGCAGGGCTTGGGGTACATGGTGAAAGACAGCGGGACAGGATGTCGCACAGAGGCCCAGGCAGAGGACAGGGACTGCAGCTGTGCAGGAAGCAGCTGCTGCATAAAGGTAACTGTCTGCTTGGATTTAGTGGTTACCAGCAGCACGGCAGTAAGTGCCAGCACTTATCATCACCTCCCTGTACTTGGAACAGCAAACAACCACAGTATTGCAGACATGGCTGAGGGCAACTAAATCCTTCCTCTTTCTTGACAATTGCTGTAGCAAACAAAACATAATTAATGACGTCCTAATCCACTAAGGGAAGGAATGAAATGCGGTAGGTAGAATACTTCATGGCAGGGAGAAGAAAAAAGAAAAAAAAAGACAATATGAAGTACTGGGAGCATGGGAGTCCCTGCAGAGAAGAGTTAGGGAACAGTCACTACGGTGAAGGTGATAGCTGCCYGGAAAAAAAAATGCAGGGGTGTGAAATCCAAACTGTTAAAAGCTCAGGAGTAAGCAAAGTAAAGAATGAAAATGAAAGACAGACAAAAATCACTAGGAGCTCCTATCTATCTCTCTGCCTTGAGGACACATGAAGGATTTGAAGTGCTGCCAAAGCAATCTTTGTTTACATTACAAACACTGATAAGAATTTATTTTGCCCTCCCCTCTTTCCCACGCCCTTCCTAGTATCTTGATATCTATAATTAGTAGACTAGAAAGAACAGAGGAAAAAATTGAATTCACCATATTAATTGCAAATTTTATAAAGTGAAGGGATATAACAAAGAAAGGAGAAAGTATACTTGCAATCTGGAAGAATATCTAATATAGATATCTAATATCTAATCTAGTATCTAACATCTATATGGCTTGCTTTGCAGCCCAAGTGGAAGGCTCCTTTCCCATTCCTAATGTTCTTTCCTTGCTCTGGCACTCTTTTCACCCTGCCCTTGGTTGACTCAGCTCTGTAAACTGGCAGAAAAATAGGCTAGGTCACCAACTTAGTTGAACCAGTTTATTGTACTCCTGCACAAGGTGCATTTTGGATTAAGAGCTTTCCCAAATCAATGTAAAAAAATACATTTTCAAATCTTGAGCACAGAACGTAAGTTGAAGCAACTTGCATGGCAGACTAAGGTAAAAGCAGAAGACTCCAAGTTCTTAGGATTTTGAAAACAGATGAAGAAAAATATTCACTGAAATTAAATTCACGATAGATGCAGGAAAYTAAGGGAATAAAAATAAACTGAGAGAAATCCTTGAAGGTTTCCAGGTAGTAAGAGCTTTACAATTGGGATCCAAAGTAAGAGAGCTCTGTTTAGGAGTTTCACTAAAATGGAAAGGTCAGTAGCAGAYAGTTCAAAGCAATCAAAGGCAAGAAACACATTTGAATCTATAAATTAAAGGGAAAGCAAGCTGACAGGATATCAACATGAAAAGCAGGGTGTAGATTTTCTCTCTTTAGGATCACGGGAAAACTGAAAGTTAAGTTACCGCAACCACTTCTCTCATCAACTCTAGATTATGTGGCCATGCGGTGAGTTGGATCATYTCACTGGTACAAATGGAAACTAATGTGGTGAAACACACGCTATCGAGTGCAAGGAATGGAGAGAAATGAGTCTCTGCGAAAAACAAGCCACRAAGCCTTGAAGTGCATCACTAGGCTGGCTATGCTGAGACGGTGGTGATGCTGACCTAAAGGTCTGGYTGTATGACTGGTTTAAATTGGCACAAGTAACAGCTTGTTTCCACTCCGGAAAGAGACAGTTATGTGTCCTGTCTCCTTGTTGATCCTCAGCCCAACATATTTTTTTTTACGTAGCTGTGCAATGAATCAGATTCCTCACTGAGAATTATCTTCATGGGAAGAAAGTTGAAAAACTGTTTAACTCAGCACTACTGCTGATATCATGAGCTGTGGTTTGATATAGTAAATCTAGCTTTACAACTCCTGGTGCCAGATCAAAAGTGATGTGGCACTATGATGCAAACCACTGATCCAGTATTAATTCCCTCTACCAGCCTGAGATTATTTAAAACAAAGTTCAAAACTGATGGATTAACTTTATGGTGGAAAGCTTTATGTTAATCAGATATGTCTTGTACAGTCAGCATAAAATCCACATAGCACTACTAAAGCATTGAAAAATTTATATTTCACATCTCAGCCCAATTCAGTTTGAGTGTAAYGGTGACCCCACATTGATTCAGATTAGGCTGGCCTCTCTGACTGACTSTGTGACACTCAAACCTAGGATTAGGCTGCAGACCAGTGGTCTTGTTGGTCGGCACTCTCATAAGGTGTGACAGGCTCCATTTTTGCCTGTAGGAGACGGCAGAGGAGAGAAAAGATGACGGAAGGCAGTGTCTCTACATCGTGCCTAGTAAGTGTGACACTATTGCTACACCCTTGTTCCACTTGGCCCCACCTGCAAGTTCTTGTTACAGATCACAGCTTCCCATAGGTACCGCAGACTCTCCCCAAACTGCTCTGGGCAAATAACATCCAAGAGCTGTCATTCACACCAGGGCATTTGTGCCTGGCTGCCATGGCTGCAGACACCTGGACACACATCAACAGCACCCGCAACAGCACTCCTCAGCGTGCAACGAAGGACACCCGCAAGGGGTTCTTTCCTTTAAGAGCTGGGGTATCATATCTTTGCAACCTTTGGCTTTTCAGATGTAAAATAACAGAGTTACCTCCCATGGTAAGGGCAATTTGCACACAATGACTCTAAGAGTGTCACAGCACCAAGGCCGTGTGAGGCCCTACACAAACAAACGGTATGAGGGGTGGCGGACACCCCGCGTGCCGGCACCGGGGCGACCGAAGGCTTTACGCAGCAGMGGCCCCGTCCCTGAGGGACACAGCAGAGCCAGGCGGTGTCCCGAGGGCAACAGAGGCCGCCGCGCGGGGCAATGGCGGCTGCCCGCGGCACCTCCGCGCCTCTCCGCGGGAGAGCGGCATTTCCCGCGCCACCGCCGCCGCCGCGCGCAGGCGCACTGGGATCTGCCGCAGCCGCGCGCAGGCGCAGCGGGGC
>PTEX01000014.1:2891760-3021138 GCA_003342815.1 Eudromia elegans | reverse complement strand
GCGCTGGGCGGCGGCGGCGGCTCCTCGGCGCTGCCGCCGGGCTGCAAGTACGACGGGCGGCCCAAGGGCGGCGGGAAGGCGGCGGGCGCCGCGGAGCTGCGCGTGGTGTGCAGCAACCTGGAGCTGGCGCGGGTGCTGCCCGCCGCCGCGCTGCCCAACCGCACCGTCACGCTGTGAGTAGCGCCGCGGCGTGCGCGGGGCCGGCGCGSTTCCTGGTCCCKGGACGGGCCTCCCGCGGGGCGGCGGGGCGCGAGGCCCGGTTCGGTTCGGCCCTTTGGCCCTGTCCCGAGCCGCGTCTGTGCGGTGCTTCCSCCGAGCCCCCGCGTGCGGGTGGGCACGAGTTGGGAAAGTAAGACTTGTCCCGCGCGCACACGTGTCSCTGCAGCCCCCGCCCGTGCCCGCCGGGAGGGGGCGTCAATCCTGCGGGCAGCCGAGGTGCGCTCACGTATTGAGACCGCCCTTGGTGAGCGGCCGGTGCTGTTGCTGCTCCCACGGACTGCCCTTCGTTGTCGCTTTGCCCCGCGATAAACACGYAGCAGCGCTCGGTGGAGCGCCCAAGGGACCGGCTCTGTGTCTGCGTGGACAAAGGCCGGTTTGTTCTCACCTGGCGGGAGGTGTGTTATTTTTGTGTTAATCACAGCCTGTGCATTTCAATAACAGGTTTCAGACAGGATGTGCAGCATATTCGGTAGTGAGCAGTTCGATGCTGTTGCTCAAACTTCAGCGTGCACGTGTAGACAGGTGGTTTGCAGGTTGTTTTTCTTTGTGAGACGGCAGCTGGTCACTCAACTGAAGAAGTTATGCGGCGAAACTGACATTTTGGTGGGTAGCCAAAAAAGTGAAAGCCCTGTGCCTTTAGAGAGCCCAAGGTGGCCATACTGCTGTGGAAAACCTGACTGCCTCAGAGTAGGGTGCAAGAAAATCGTTGGAAGTAAGCTGACGTATAGRGGATAGCTTATATGTATATATTAATTTGCCTGGAAATCACAGGTGAGAATCCTTTTCTAATGGTAGAGGTTCACAGCTGTTTTTTTGAAAAATCTGCAAACCAAATGATTTGGGTTTAGTGATTGCAGAATGTATCTATAGTTCTGTAACATGAACAGCACTGTTGCTTCTGTGARCTTAGACACCACTAAAACATCAACTAAAGGTTTCCTTCCTTGGGAGGTGACAGTGGGGTGTGGACGCCTACCAGCAGCAGATGCATGCATCTGACCTATAAGAAAAGGGAAAACAAAACAAACAGAAAGGAGTGTGTGGGAGGGGAAGGATTCATGTTCAAATAGCCATTCTCAGCTTGGAAATGTGCAAAGGCTTCAGAGAAGGACCTATGAGAAATGACCTGAAATACTCACATGTGGACTTTCTGAAGCAGAAAAGAAAGCAAAATAAAAAGACATCTGTTAATCAGTCTTAATTAGACTTTTTTAAACTTAAGTGGTTTCTAAGGAATGTTTTGCGTCTAGTTGATCTAACTATTAATAATATAGGATTATCTGTTCAAATTTGGATTAAAACTGCATGTTTGGCTCTGGGAAGTGCTGAAGTTGACAGTAGTCTTTTAGTTCAAAAAGCATGGAGCCACAACTGATCTCTGTGAAAGACAAGCAGGTGTCAGATGCAGCAGCTCTGCTCTCAATGGACTTTTGTTCACATCTGTAGTGAAAGATTTTGGAGGATTGCTTCATCTTTCATCTCAATTCTTTATATTTCTTCATTACTGACAGCATATCCACATTTTTTTACACTAATTTTTGCTTTTAACAAGACTTTGAAGTTCATGATTACTTCTGAAAGTTTTTTCCCTTAAATACCTAATATTAAATTTCTTTACACATAGCAGAAAACAATGTAATCTTTCATTGTTTCCAATAAGTGTCTTAATTACGTTGATGCACTTAAAATTTTGAAGTGTGTATTCACATTAATTAAGTGTAAAATGAAAATTATTCAACTAATACATTTTTTTCTCCCCTAAGTTAGCACACAGGATTTTTTTTGTTTTCCAAGGTCATATTTAGAAATACAGCACTTGATGAATACTGGAAGGTTGTCTGATGAGAGTCAAACTTCTCTGAGTTATTTTAAATCATGATTCTTGTGGGATTCTTCTATTAAGATGAATGCTTGCTCTGTGGTAGCTTTTTGGAATGATGGATTGCTGGAGAGATAAGTGACTGAAAACAGATCATTGTTGTGTATATCAGTTGAAATTAATTCAGTTAATTTTATGTTGACTTTTAAACAAACCAATTTTAAATATGAAGCTAAAGCTTAAATAATTTTACATGAAATACTTTGTTATGCTTTGGGATGTGAGGTAGGAAGAACTTGTGAAATGAATCTAGTATTTTCAGAAAGTATTTTCCAGTTATGATCAGCAAGAAGACCAGCTTTGTGTCTACAGCTCCCTATTTTTTCCTCCACTGAAAAAAACCAAATATTTTGCTATGTAAGACTATTAAAAGTGAAGGAATAAGAAAAATAGTGAAAAATGAAATAAATAACATCTGAGGAGACTGACTATGCTCTTTCATTCTTTGTTCCTACATGTCATTGTAGTTAGTTGATATTGATAAACTGGAAAGGTCATTTGATTTGTGAAGTGTGTTGGCATCAATTTTCCCTGGAGCATTTTATTGTCTTAGTCAATTTAGGTTAGTATTAGTCCACATCTTTTGTTAGAATTCAGAGAGAAATACCTTAACTTGAGTTCAGCTGATGGTAACCAGATCGGTTTGTTTTATATGCTGAGAAAGAAAGCAAATGGTTGAAGAACAGCAATAAAGGAAGACATGTACCAGAGGGAAAGGTGGTCTTTAATATTTCTGGCACTATTGTAAATTGCAATTCTCTTAGGTTCCAGTTAGGTTAACTAGTGCCTTACTAATCAATCAGGTCAAATTCCAAGGTGAGTTGGAGTTTTTCGTAAATAGGGAATGGACTATTTTGTTAGTGTTTAAAAAAAAAAAAAATCAAATGACGGGTGTATTGACRTAAACAGCTTTGCTCTTCTCAGTTTAGCTGAGCAAATGAGATAYTTCTGATATGAAGACATCCTAACTGAGTTAATGTGGTTTTGTGCTTTCTCCGATATGCTCCCAAGGGATCACTGATTTATATCCTGGCCATTGTTTGTTTGTTAGCTACACGTTAAAATGAGGGTATCTAACCTGCTGGATATTAGCTATTATACTTAGCTCTGTGGAAGAGAACGTGTAATCCCACTGAAGATGAGAACGTGTAATCCCACTGAAGATGAGAACGTGTAATCCCACTGAAGACAAGACCATGAAGTCACAGTCTTTAGTGTTTGCTGTAGATTTTTATTACACATAGATTATTCTACGGATAAGAATCTAAATAGAAGAAAAGCACATGTGCATTAAGGAACTTTCTGAAATGGGAATTGTACTGTTTTGCAAACAATATGCCTTAAATTCATATCCTGAGATCTTGCACTTGCAAGTGCTGGAATTTACAAGCAGAGAATGTTGGCCTGGATTTGTGTTCACAAATGTTCAAAGATATGCTTAGCTGGACTGCTGTTGAGAAGCATCTTGAAATGTCTATTTTGGCCAGTTTCTAAGCAGCATCWTTCTCAGTGACTGAATTTCCTTCCAGATACCTGTATGCTCTTTGATTTTTTTTTTAGTAATATATTCCTACTATTTTAAAAAGGAAAAGCTTCATGTTAGAAGATAATTTTTTCCTTGCAATAAAGCACTCTGAAAAGTTTTAAGAAAAAAGCAAATGATTTAGTATGCAATGAGTTGTGTCCRTGTTTTTTAATTTTCTGTTTTGGAGATACTACCTGATGTTTTGCTAAACTGTTTTGATTTCATTTGCTTAGTTGAACCTTCCTWGTGTATGTTGGGTAAAAATGTATCCTTAGCTAAACAAATAACAGGTGTAGTGAGTATATGCTTTGAAAGTTATTGGGTTTTTGTTTGATTGGTTTAGATTTTTCTTGCAAGGGAATGTGGAAGTGCATTTACATTATGAACTTGAAGATACTCTTGGCAGCTAATCCATTTTTATTGTTGCTGTTGTTAAAATAGTCACTTTTGRACTATTGTCTTTGCACTTAAAACCTGGACAGTGATAATTTTTGAAGATGTGGCCTGCTAATAACTCCTTTTAAAACTTATCCTTCACTTCAAGGGTATGTGGACAATGCAGAATGTAAACTATACTCCCATGAATGCATGGCAGTGCTTAAAGCTGCTGAGTGCAACGTATCTTCATTGGCAATATCTGTGCAAACCTTTTCATCAGTGGCATTGAACATGCAAAAACCATTAGGCAAATCTTTTTTTGTTCGTTAGACCTATCATGGTCTATTGAAGATACTCTTACTAGATTTTGCTTATCTTTTTCCTTATTGAGAAGATAGCAGTCTGCACTCAAAAGTCATGCTTTATTATATACTTTATTCTTCTTTATTGTGGAAATAATCATATTGTGATTGTGCAAGCTTACTTGAATATTTGAACATGGTAAGAAGATTATGGAGGCCACAGTTCAAATGGTTTTATTTCAGGGTAAATTGCAACATCTTTTGAATAAATGACTCTTTAACTTCTGAAGGCCTTATAGTGTGAGAGGTGTAGATGCACATGCGCTGGGAAGCCCAGTCAAGTTCTGCATGGTGTTTTACTGTTTCTTAGTTTCTTGGTGTTTTCAGAGACAAAATATTCTTGAATTATGTAATGACTTTCTTCCATGAAGATACGCATATAAACACTGGCATTTATACATTTATTACAATTTGAATGCATTGTGCTATATTTAGCCTCTTGAAGTATGTTGATCTTCAGGATAATAATTCTTTCCTCTCATACTGTTGTTATTTATTGTTTGCTAGAAATCCCATTTGTTTCAGTTCTGCAAATCTGTAAAATCTGCCTAAATAATGTGCATTTAAAAGTTACTGCAAGGATTTAAAGAGAGAATTTGTGCCACAGCAGTTAGTGGAAGAAAGCATAAGTCTATTTCCTTTTTGCCTGTAGTTTGTTTGTATTTCAAAGTAAATTACTTTTGTAAATCTTTTTAATAAAAAGCATGGAAATACAAGATAAGATTTTTCAGAATTTAGTCTTTAATATTTTAAATACTTTGCATGGACCAGCTGTGTGCCAGGTTCATGGATTTRTCCTTACTGTTTTATTACCCTCTGTTCTCATAGTATTTATTTTTATTCTGTGCTGTCTGTGTGCTTCTTTGTACACTTAGTTAATCTGCAAGGATTAAAAAATTGTTTCATGTCATTAGTGACAGTAAATTATTTGAAATCTAATTTTCAGAGAAAATAAAATATGCTTTCCTGATACTTCATTTCCGGAATGTTGTCAAGGAGTGTAGGGATGCAACAAGGAAAGCTAATGCACATTTGGAATTAAATCTGGTAAGGGGTGTTAAAAATTACAAGAGCTTTTCTCAAATATATCAATGACAAAGGAAGATTAGGGAAAATGTGGATCTGCTGGTGAATGGGGTGAGTGCCCTGGCTACAAAAGACACAGAAAAAGCAGAGTTCCCTTCCTTGCTTCAGTGTTTACCAGGGGTGACCCTCTGGAATCAGAGAGCCTAGGGATGAGAGGAGAAGCCTGGAGAGAGGAAGACTTACCCTGTATAGAGGAAGATTGGACCAGAGAGCACATAGGGAAACTTAATACCCACAAATGCATGGGCCCTGATGGGATGCATCTGAGTGCTGTGTGAGCTGGTGGATGTTATTGCTAGGCTGCTCTTCATCTTCAAAAGCTCCTAGAGAACAGAAGAGGTGCTGAAGGACTGGAAGAAAACCAGTGTCATCCCAGTCTTCAAAAAYGGCAAGGAGGACCCAGGCAACTACAGGCTGGACAGACTCATCTCTGTCCCTGAAAAACAGAACAACAGCTCATCCTGGCTGTTGTTTCCAAACCTGTGGAGGCCAAGGTGCTCTGGAGCAGCCAGCATGGATTCAGCAAGGAGACATCATGCTTGACTAACCTGATAGCCTTCTATGATGGAATGACTGGCTTGATAGATGAGGGGGGAGCAGTGGATGTCATCTATCCAGACTTCAGCAAGGCTTTTGACACCATCCCTCACAACATCCTCCTGGGCAAGCTCTGAAAGTGTGGGAYAGATGAGTGGGCAATGAGGTGGATTGAGAACTGTCTGGATGGCAGAGCCCAGAGGGTGGTGATCAGCAGTGTGGAGTCCAGTGGGAGGCCTGTAGTTAGTGGTGTCCCCCAGAGGTCAGGCTTTGGTCCAGTCCTGTTCAATTTATTGATCAGTGAGCTGGATGAAGGGACAGAGCCCTCTCAACAAGTTTGCTGATGGTACAAAACTGAGAGGAGTAGCTGATAGTCCAGAGGGCTGTGCTGCCATCTAGAAGGTCTTAGACTGGACATCTGGGCAGTGGGAAACCTCATGAAGTTCAACAAGGGCAAGTGCAGGGTACTGCACCTGGGGAGGAATAACCCTAGACACCCATACAGGCTGGGGACTGACCTCCTGGAGAGCAGCCCCGCAGAGAGGGACCTGGGCATCATGGTGGACGACAAGTTGACCATGAGGCAGCAGTGTGCCCTCGTGGCCAAGAAGGCCAATGGGATCTTGGGGTGCATTAAGCAGAGCGTCTCCAGCAGGTCGAGGGAGGTGATTCTGCCCCTCTACTCAGCCCTGGTGCGGCCACACCTTGAGTACTGTGTGCAGTTCTGGGCTCCTCAGTATAAGAAGGATGTGGAGCTGCTGGACACATTCCAGTGCAGGGCTACAGGGATGCACAGGGGCCTGGAACATCTGCCCTGTGAGCAAAGACTGAGAGAGCTGGGCCTCTTCAGCCTGAAGAAGAGAAGGGAACCAGATCAGTGCCTATAAGTACCTCAAGGGAGGGAGTGAGGAGGATGGAGCCAGCCTGTTTTCAGTGGTGGTCACTGATAGGCCTAGAGGAAACAACCACAAACTGAAGCATCAGAAGTTCTGTGGGAACTTGAGGAAAATTTTCTGAACAGTGAGAGTGACAGAGCACTGGAACAGGTTGCCAAGAGGTTGTGGAGTCYCCTTTTCAGGAGATCTTCAAAACCTGCCTGTGTGTTCAGCAGTGAAAATCACAATATTGTGCTGTCTTTAGACTACTGCAGTGGCATAAATCATATCCATTAATTGCACTGCATGTGTTGCTTTATCTAAATACAGGAATGTCAGGGTGACTCTGAGGGAGGCTGCCCTGGACRCTGCAGCGCAGGGCTAGGCAGAGTGGTAGATCCATGAATAGTACAYGTGAGTTAGTCTTGTGTGGGATCCAAGCAAACCAGACATTTTGGCAGGACTGCAGAGTTGTCATTTTTGGAGTGGAGTGGATGCTTTTTGGCATGGAAAAAATATCCAGATTTATTGAGTACTTTTATTGTGTGGAATTAGGCAGTYTTAATTCCACAGTTCAGTATGTGCTAGGCATTGTGTTCTAGATCCCATCCTGGCAAGTCTTGGCACTACAGCCGTACTGCTAGATCAGCCCAATCTAGAGGAAGAAGCTGCTCTAAAGTATAGRGAAGGAGATTGAGATCTAGACAAGGAATGAAGAAAGGCAAGAGCCTGGGCTTGTCATGGTATATACTGTCATGTAGAATATATTGCCCCTTAAAAAGTAGGACTGTGTAGTAGCTGTAATTCATGGGTATGGCTACACAGAAGTGCATGCAGTATTTCCTGTGAAGCCACTTTCTTTGTTGCATATATTCATGGAGCCTAGGCCAGCAAAACTTSYYAGGTAAACTGTCACTAAAATGCAGRTGAGGGAGAATCCTAAAAAGCCTCCATGTGTTTGATAAGAGTTGGAAAGTGAGGAAGGAGCAGTAGGGAGGGGAGAAAGACAGCAGGCTTTGAGTGGAGCTGATGTTCGGGATACAGGGTTACTCCAGGAAAGGTCAGTCATGGACTCTTAAGCTGATGYGGATGCTGCGGACACAATGTTCACTGCTAAGTAAAGTTCGCTGCCTAGGTGCTTCARTAATGTGCACTGTACTTCACTGGAAATTAAGCATCCATTCCTTAAGGATTTGAGTATCATATGGTAATTTAAGCATGTGGCCACATACCGAATAGTGAGAGAAAAATATCTAGAATAGCTGTGCACAATTTTAGCATCATTGCATTTATAAATGAATGATGCAGGAGTTGTGGAGAAAAAAAATGTCCAGCGTTACATCATATCAAATCTGTTCATTACTAGCTCTGAATGGAAGTGGAGAGATAYAGACACAGTTGTAGTTTTGTAATTTCATTATTTCTGGATTCTTTAGTTTACAATCTTAATCTTGTGCAATGTGGTCTTTTATTGTATGGATAATAGTGAAGTAGCACAATAAGTCCTGATCCATTGGAAATTTAGAGTTTGCAGAAATTTCTAAGCTTTGCCAATTCTGATATTTTTATTAAATTGGRAAAGACATTTTACTTCTATTGGAAAGATTCATTATGCTTTTGTTGCAGAATAGCTCTTGGAATGTTTTCATTTCAGGAATTACTTAAAGTACTGTTCATTTCTACTCAGTATGTTACTTTTTTCCTTCAACGTCAGGAACTCTCTATAAGGCAAAATACTAACTCCTGAAAAATACTGATTTTATGTCTTTGTTAAATCATACCCTTTACAGGATAAACTGCGAAAAATATATTTTTCATGTGTACTCAGTGCTTTCAGAAGAAACCATTCTTCCTGTTGCACAGAAGGTTACTTTAGTTCGGTATTTGCTGGTTGCARCTTTTGTAGTCCTCAGAGTGTATAGGCATCATCTTGAGATGCTCTGAATTATATTCGACTTCCTYCTTTGCTGTTTGGGTCTCTTGAAATCTGTTCTGTGAGCTGTTTCAGCATTCATCTGAGAGCTACTTTCTCCCCTATTCTTTGTAGTTCTTGGATGTCGTTTGGAATTTTTATAGTAATATTAATGGATTTGTAGATTGTAGGAGTATCAGGTGAAGGTTTTATTTGTGGAGTTTTTAGATTTCATTTTGAATTCCTCTCAAGTTTTCAAGTCTGACTAATCTAGAAAAAACTTTCTTTTTTAAACGTGGTGATACATCACCTTATTCAAAAGGTAAAAATGAAATAAACCTTTTTTATTGCTGCATCACAAAGAAAATGATGGTTATGTTAAAATTAGTATTTGTTGTGAAAATCATTATTAGTGAAACGAACAGACTTTGGACTTGATGGCACAYTGAAGTTCTTCCTAGCACCTGTGCATCTGTTGCAAAAGGTCTGAACAAAAAAAAAATACCAGAGACAAGTATATTTGCAAAGGTTTTCTAAGTTCTTGGGCCGTTTCTTGAAGGAGAGCAGTAACAGAGCTTTCAAATCCAGGTATATTTATCCAAGGAGCATTTCAGTAGTTTTGCGAATGGGTGATGGGTCTAGGTGTGTTTTGTGGTTGCAGTTTGTTCCTGAGGTACAYCCTTGCAGAACACCTTTTTGTCTGYATAACYGTTCCACTGGGTCAGAAGAGAGAAGGAATTTTCTTTCTTTAAATTAACTTTGAGATGCTGCTATTCTACAAACTACTTTTGTGCTACTTTTTCCTCCAAGCTATGTGTAGCTATGAATGTATTTGCATCTTGTAGGTTTATGTCTCACCTTGTATTCTTATGAAGYAGTTGGGCAGGCAGAATATGTTTTTTCCAAGCATGAACTGTTGATCATAAAAATACCTAATTTGGAGCTTAAAAGTCATGGAGAGCAACAGTGATAAGAAATCACCCTGGTAAGATGTCCAGCCGTTCCAGGATAAACATATTTTATTGTGTAAGAGCATTTGTTAAAATAGAGTTGAACAGGATGCAGCTGAGTATCTACATTTTTTTCCCTATGCTTCTTAGTAGTGAAAATTATTTTTTTCATCATTATTTGGCTGTTGGGAAACATTGTGGTCTTAAACTAGAAACTTAACATTATTATTGATCACAAATAATAGTCTGTGTCTAAGTAGTACATAATAGTACATCATTTCACTGTACATTARTGGACATGAAATCTGAAATAGGATATAAAATGTCTACTTTGAAATAATGCCTGTTTTGTCCTCTTTTGCCACATCCCTAAACACTTTGAATAATGTATAGACTAAATATATTAATAGCAAGTTGTAAACTTCATTTTTTAAAGATTGCGTTTATAATGTTTTTAAGTGTGATGAAATGTCTTAGGTTATATGGAGTGTTGTAAAAATCTATCATTTATTATACTAAACCTTTATGGCTGTGCAACTAACAGCTTCTGCAGAGAAAATACTAAATCAACCTGACTGTAATTTGTTCATCACACTCCAGAGAGATTTACTTAGTGCRCACATGGTCACGTGTTTATATTTTCAGGTCTCTTTTATAGGTGATGTCAGAAAACTAAGACTTCTAATTTTTATTTAGTTTAATTCAGTCAATTAAAGTTGCATTTGAAGTGGCTTATGCTCTGTCGTCAGTCGCTTCTTTTCCTGGAAGAAGCATAGGTTCAATCAATTTAGCTTAAAATTAAGTTAATTATAATCAAAATACAAATAATTTCTCTGCTTCAAAGATTGTAGCTTACTTGTGTTGAATGGATTTTTGTTCCTGACTCCTGTGTTTGTAAGTATTTCTATTAATACAAATAAGGTATTAATAGACATGAGGAAATTGCCTCTTTTCTGAATATATTTTCAATTTTTTAAATCTTGTGATAAGCTAAAACCTCTAAATGAGTATTGCTCACTATTCTATCAAGTATGTTGATTTTTTAAAAAGTTTTGTTTCATAATCTACTTCCTTCTGGAAAAGAAACAAACAAAAAAAAAATTAATTTGTCTGCATGCATGTTGCTATCTTCCTGTGCATCACGTTTCTTTTTCAAGCGTTTCTTTTGTTTTACTTTTTTCCCCCCTTTTTGTAAGGGGGAAGTTTTTAGAGATTGTGGTTCAGATATTATTCTACAATCTAGCCTAAAATGATGATTAAAAAAAAAAAAAAAAAAAACAAGGCAAGTATTTCCATGATGGTAGTATTTTCTGTGAAATATGGGGCAAGGAAGGAACACTGTAATTTACCCAATTTGACATAATAAGAAGTGTTAATATATCATTCACTTCCACTTTTATTTTTCTTAAAAAGTTTCTTTTAAACTTTTGAWAACCAAGAAGTTAATTGGCCAACATGCAGAATGTAGTGTAGGTTAGCATGGCTCTTCAGCATGAATGCAATTCAAGTCTGTGGCTTTTCAGAAGACAGTTCACATCGCCTAAGACCTGAATTACCTTCTTCATGGATTATTTAGGAAAGTATTGTAACAGTCTCAATTTTGGCAGCTAAATCAAATGAATACATCTAAGATCAAATGTTAGCTAGTCCAGGGAACACACACACACATACCAACTGTTAATTGCATGTCAAGTAATGTGAGTGCTATTTGCTTCTTTGAAGATTAACAGAAGGCTGTAAATAGAGAGCAGCTGTGAGAGAGCTAATAAGCTTGGCTTATGCTGGACATGTCTAAAATGTCTTCCCAACCTCCTGATTGTTTAATGGAACTCAGAAGGGTGTTTTGTTTTTTTGTTTTTTTTTGTTTTTCCAAAGACTTGTAGGTATTTTCAGGGACTGTAATGCAGTGTCTGCAGTCTGGAATTGGTTGCACTGTAAGTAGTCATGCAACACGTCAACAAACGGCAAGACTTCAGCCTCTCAACTACCCCTTAAAAAGCAACAACAAAAACAGTGATGCTCTCATGTTGCAGTACATTTGATACACAAGCTTTGCTCCATTTCCTAGTTAATTCTGTRCAGTTAATAGAAAACTGTACTTTAATAGCTGTTAACTGGGCAGTCTTCATGCTGATGGTCTTAATCTTAAAACCTGAATTGTCATTTCTAACTTAACTGATAGCGTTATGGTACCTTCCTAAAAATGAAGACTGAGATATGACATACATGTAGAATTAAGGTTGTACTGAAGATTATGATACATGGTTCTGGTGCACTTAGTGGCAAAGTGGTGCTGTTTTCAGATGTCAWGAATATTAATTCTTGTTGGAAGATAGTAGATGTTATGTGTAGGAAGAAAGTGGGAGTTTCTGATTTTTTTTCTGTTTTTGGCATTTGTTTTATTATGGGAATTGTGAAGGATACCTGAAAGATGTGTGGCATTTTAAGTATTGGAGYAGCAGATGGTGTTCACTGGGGAGTTTTTAGGCATACTTGGGAAAGTCAAATGATGAGTGCCTGAACTTTTGCTTAAAATGATCTTGGATTCTCAGGGTAGGAGGGCAGCAGATGCATTGCTGACTGGTAGAAGAGTTTCAGGAGTTCTGGTTGTTTCCAAGTCTGATGTTTTCCTTTGACAAGGAGCAGAACTTAGAGTAAAGAATAGATGTGGTAGATAAGTTTATTTGCCTGGAAAATTTGCGTCTCCCTACAACTCTTAGGAATTCTTTAGAGTGAGCAAATGTATTTGGAAGGATGATCCAGTTGATGTGAAACATAGTAGCTGTTGCAAATATTATGTCCCCATAAAAGGGGAAATCTTTGCATGAACAACTGACTTTTTTAAAGATAAAAGCAGATGTAGAAGTAGATGACTCTCCCTCTCTACAGAGAGAGCTTGGAATGGAGTCAGACCTGTAATCCACACTGTGTTTGTTAATAGCTTGTAGAGTAAGGTGAGCGTGGGGTGGTAGAGATTGCTGGTGAGGTAGATGACATAGGAAAGATGGAGGTCATCCAAAGAGTTTTAGGGAAATTTATGAACTGAAGTGGCTGGGCGATGAAATGGCAGAGGTAGCACAGTGCAGGAAAACATGAATTGTGTTAGTGGGGATGACAATCCCATCTTCACATATAAAATGATGGCCACTGAGCTGATGTTTAACATGTAACCAAACATAATAGATTTGGTTTATGATAATGTTCCATGAAATCTTCAATTCTCAGAATCAGTAGTAAAGGCAGATCAAGTGTTAGGAACTGCTAGGAAAATAGTGGGAAACAAAGCAAAACATTGTTACGCTACTGTGCAGATCCAGGCTTGTCCACATACTGAACTCTGTTTTCATTTCTTGTTGTCTTATTTCAAAACTTTTTGAGAATGCTAAAGCCAAAAGACACAAAAAGACTTTTCTGTCTGGAGTAATTAAAATATGAATCTTCCATCCGACAAGAGAGAATCTAGGACTGTATGTAATAACGAGCGCTAAAGCGGGGGTAGAAAGGGATTGATTACTGCTTGTTTCAGTGCAAGTGCTAGGAAGCAGCCTATGAAACTAGTGTGAGCTACATTTAAATGAGACATCAGTTYCTCATATGATAGTGTTCCCACGGAGTGTTTGTGGGCAAGATTTTATATGGCTCRAAAGGAAAATGAGTGAGTTAATGACAAAAGTTTAGCTATATAGAAACCAGATTTGTCTAAGTAAGGCAACGGCCAGTCCTACAAGGAGTTTTGTAATTTGAGGTTAACTGKAGACTATGAGAATGCTAAGAAGAATCGTTTGCTTGTCTCCTTTCTTTGGTATCTGCTTACGTGCACTTCATTTTCTTTCACATAGTTCTAGTATTCCTGTTATGATAATCCTCCTCTTCTTTTTTCTTCCCCTCTCTTTCGCCCTTTGGTACCCCCACATTGTTAAYTAGCATTAACTGATTTGATATAAAGATTGTTAAACTAAAAGATTGTGTAGATACCTTAGTACCAGAAGTATAAGATGCAGCAAATGTTTGTATTGTCAAATTCATATTATATCATTCTCTCTATTTTTGTTTACAGGATTCTGAGTAACAATAAAATAACAGAGTTGAAGAATGGTTCCTTTGCTGGATTAAGCCTTCTTGAAAGATTGTAAGCATTCTTTTGAAAGTTCTTTTCACTTAAACAGTTATATGTTTGTTTATATTGCTATTTCTCACAGCAGAAGGTTTTATTTAAGAGTTAGGTGTCTTTTTTTTTTTTTTGGGTAATTGTAAAGTTAGCAAGCTCAGTATTTTCTTCATGAAAGTAAATATTATTTAACAACATAAAGGGAATTTAACAAAAACATTTTTATTGAAACTAGATATAAAAGAAGAAAATTTGCAAATGTAGTATATGCAATGTAAGTTCATCTTTGGTTTTGATATGTTTACCAGAGTTGCTTGTGAACCCTTGCATATACCAAATGTGTGGGAGAAGGGTAGGAGAAGACGTGATGGGAGTAACTCTCTGGGAGTTACTGGGAGTACACCTCTTGCTTCCTATTGTAACTGGGAGTCTTGCAACTGGAAGTCTTGCTTCCTATTGTTACTGGGAGTCACACCTCTTGCTTCCTATTGTAACTTTTCCCTTGAGAGGATATATGACCTGTGGGATAAGAAGAGCCATTGTAGCTTCTGTTACAGTCAGCTTTATTTCCAACTGGTAGAAGGTCGGGATTGACAGGTTYATCTACCTGAGAGTAAGCAGAAACATTAGAAGGTAGGGATTTTTCTAGGCCAGTTGACTGGGAAAGTAGCCAGTTTCATAATCATCTTGCATCATCTAGGAAGAGTTCCAAAGGCCTTCTGGCTTCAGGGAATTAAAAGTATTTTGCTTATCCTCTAACACTTGAAGGTTGCAATCCCAGTCACTTGGCCTAAATTAATCAAAACACTTCCGCCATTCCAGCCCCTACATGCCAGAAGAAAGATGTCTTTTGTACTGATGGATAAATTTTATTGCAGAAATAAGTCTCTGTGCCAAAGCAGCAAGGTTATCAGCAGCATTCTAGATCTTTGCACCTTATTTTTGGCAAGGGTGCCAAAAGCATCCTTGCCCTAAGCAATAAAAGCATCTGCTGACAGTTGTTAGTTTTTGTAAGGCATTACAAGTTTCAGACAGGAAATACTTGAAACTCTTAATTAGCTTGACTTGCTCATTTAAATTTCTTGTGTGAATACAAATCTTTGTTTAGAATAATAACCTTTTTTTCCATTTAACTCCTGTCAATAAAATAAGGAGAGTACTTGTATGTCATCTTTCCTTTTAGGTAAAGGAAACCAGTAAACAATCCATGATATTTTCTGTGTGTTTAATGATGCAGAGCAGGCAATACCTTAGATGTTAAGGTTGTCTAATTTGAATGAGACAGCRTACCTTATTTTGTGAACTGGTATAGGACTTGATTCATTAGTGAATGCTTGTTAACTGTTGAGGTAATCATCATAACTAGCAGGGCACATCTTTCAAACAACTACTTTTTGTGTAGAATGCTTGCTTAAAATTGTCCATTTAAACTTACAAGAGAGAAACCTTTCTGCTTTACATGCTGTTGTGAGCTGTGCATGTGGCTGGAGGGTAGAAACTAATCATGTGAATAAAATGATTTTTCAGACCTAAATGACTTGTCTTTCCCTTGCGACTTCCAGCTGCCTCTTTCTTCCTGCAGGAATTGAAGCTGACAGTATACCCTTCCCTAAWTAAAGTCAAATCTAGTGTTTTCAGTGAGTTTGGTGTGTTCTGTACAGTGTTCATGATATTCAAGAGTTGGGGAAGACAAAAATACTTTAGTTTCCTTGAGCAATTCCCACAGTTAATATTAAACAGGAATTGAGCTCTGAATTTCTTTCCTGAGGAGTTTAACTCCTTCCATATTCTGTAAGGGGATCAAGATTTCGCTGAGTAACCTTAATTCTGCCTTGAATATTTCAACGAACTGGGCAGTCCTCATTCACTCATAGGTTCCAGTTGTGGTGGATTATTTCACATTTAAAGTTGTTGAAAACAATTTGAGGACAGCTGACATACTGTTTAAATCTAGTGATGATGTATTTTTAGATCTATTCATTCTGCCATCCATATGTTTACCTAGTCTTAAAAATTATTGTGTTTGAGAAAATAATACTGTGTGTTCCTCCCACACAGGTCTCATTGAAACCCAGAGTCTGAAAGAGAAAAGATATACTGAAAGTGAAAAWAATGGTTAATTTATTTGTTGTGTACTTGTTTTACGTGCAGTGTTTGAAATAAGAAATAAGAATAAAATAAAAGAAATAAGAAAAACTGGCTATTGCTTTGTTAATATTGTTTTTGTTGAGATTGTTAACTTGGCCAAGACACCTTCCTACTTTTTTTTTTTTAAAAAAAAAAAACACATTATTTTTGGCCAGTCACAACTCCCAAGGGGAAAAAGAAGAACGTTTTCAAAAGTTCTGTTTCAAGGAAATGTCCGGATAAGCCACAGCAGAAATATTACTGCAATTTCCTTGATACTGAAAGCTTCTGTGATAGAGGACATTTGGCTGATGGCAGGGCTGTGAATAGCTCTGTACCCTTTCCTTAAAACCAACGAACAAAATCATGTAAAACAACCTTATCTCAAAAGCCRTGGGCATCAGAGTTCTGGTTATTGTGAAGAGAAAAGGAGAACAAGGGCATGAAGCTTAGTTCTTTTCTCCTGAATGAAAATACCAATATTCTCTGCAGAGGAACCATGTGCCAGGTAGGGAGCAAGTTTGCAGAGGGGATTTCTCTCCATGGCCTTCAGCTTGCTGGCAGAAATTGGAGTGCTCAGTGACTGGCTCCTTCTCACATGAAACAAACAGCCTCCCAATCTTGTAAGAATATTTGTGGTGCTAAACTGTTCTTCATGGCATTTCTGGTTTTCATAGATTTTATTTTTCCYACCGAATTCTTTACTACATTAATCTAAAAGTTTTAGAAATAAATGCAAAGGGAGCTTTATTCACCAACCAAAGAGAGCAGAAAGTGTTGGTGGGAATAAAACAGAAAATAGGCCAATACTTGAARTGGTGCAGTGTAGTCCAAGATGCACAAAACAGTGCTGTGATTGTTTCTGGATATGTTTAATTTCTCTTGCTTGCGTCAATCTGTGTTTTCATTTTCATCTGTTAAAGCTTTATTGGCTGATGAAACTACTAGTAGTTTCAAATTCTAATAGTTTCAAATAATTCACTTTCCAAAGGGTTAATTATCTCTTTACTAGTACACTATYATGTCTTTCAGATGGAAAAGATAATAATAAGCTTAAGAAGTTGTAAAACAATGAAAATTTTTCCAAAATGGGTTTTCATAATGTGGAGTATATGCAGTATACTACAGAATTAAGTTGCGAGTTTTGTTAAAGAAAACAAAATCCTTGCTTCTGTCACCTTTATGGGATTGCATAAGCAGCTGACTAATTCAAAGTTAGAAACTTTAAAAGCAAAGAATATGTGTGTAGAAAATGTATTTGCTTTTAGAATTGTGCTGGATCAGGTTTTCTCTCTTCCTATTCTGGAACTAATCTGGAACTTCTACAACTCTGTRCAGCTTTTTTCATTGTAGGTTTTCCTTCTCCCTGCTTTTTAGCAGATGAAATTGGGATAAAAGAAGTAAATAATTCAGAAATTAAATAGTTATTTTGGGCAGCAGCATCTCCACTGTACAATCCTGTTTATCAAGGGAAGGGATTTTGTGTGTCTTAAGTATTTGTTTATTTTATGTTATATTATGCTTAATATTAAATATTTTTGCTTTAGCTCCTTAATGCTTTTCTGACAGAATTTGGTTGTGTAAATATATTTAACCAAAGAGTTTTTCTTTTTTAATTAGAGTAATGCCAGGAACACATGTATGCATAATAATTTTTTAAATTGCTTTTTAAGCAATATCCTGAATCCTGATAGGTTCATGACTTCACAATTTCATCCATTAACACTGCAAACCTTTCTCTTGTCCTGCTTTTGGGCAAGAACAGGAAATGTTGTCCTATTTCATGAAAGTTTGCATATTTTTCTGAGTGGCTTCTGCTGGGTTCCTTCAGTTCCTTATGTAAACTTGAGCATATGGTATTCACACCTGGCAATTTTTTGTCCATTGGGTTATTGTTTTGCCCCAATGTGTCACCTCTTGACATCATCCTGTTTTTTTTCCTCATCTTTACTGTTAAGAGGGAGAGATTGGTTCCTTTTATGTTCAGAAGGTATGGGGAAAACATCAAAAATTACTATCTCGAGATTTTTTGAATCTCTTTGTAACTTACCAGTGTATATATGGGGTTTACTAATATACTTTGGAAGAGGATAGATACTTAGTGTGAAGGATGTGCTGTTTGTGAAGAGTCCTTTTCTCTCCTGTTTGCTTTTACAATACCAATCTACAGATGTATAATTGCCTTAAATAGGAAGTGAATCATCTRATAGTGTTTGACAAGATCAAAATTGATTTTAGATCTTTCAGTAGTGTGGCTGAATAGAAGGGAAGGGGGGTTGAAGATGGACCTAGGTTCTAATAGTGAAATTGAACTTTTTTTTAAATAGAGGTCTGGAAGATATCATTGTTTCTTGTTTGAATGTTATAGAGGAGAGACAGTTTTATAATTATACAGACCTTGTGCTCTGTTCTAACCATAGTTAGAGATGCATATGTAATAAAGTATTGGGCTTTCAGTTACCAGCAGTTTTGCTGGTAGCCCAAATATTTGGTTCATGCATGGTGAAGTCAGTAAATTTAGGATCACGCTTCAAAATTTAAGTTGTACCCAGTGAATGATGAGGAAACAAAAAAAAGTGTAATCTGTTATAAGCACTTATTGGATATTAGTTAGTTACGGGAGGAATAGGCCAGCTTTGGCTAATGCTTCATTTCATTAATAATCCATCTCCTCTTCCYTATATCATTTTTGAGAAGGTGTTCTGTGTACTAAGAGTCCATGGTAGCTTTCAAATTCTATTCAGGTAGAAAATATTTATTTAAAGATAATTGGGAGAATTAGTATATATGCAAGTGTGTGTGTGTATATATATATACACATATGCATTTTTGCACACTATAGTAAGAGAATAACTAAGATTTTTTTATACTGCTGAGATAGTCAGTTATGATATATATAGTATGCACAGACATAGATAATTCAAGTGTTGAATTTCAAGTAAGAAATTTTAAAATACATATGCACATACTATAAAATCATAGACAATTGGCCAACGAAACTTTCAATTTTAAAATCTAATGAAATCAAAGAGTTTTTTTTAAAATATAATCCATGCTTTCATTAGGCTATTTTAACAATATTGTATTAAGATTATTAAGAACAATTGTCAGGCATTTAATATATTTCTTGTTATTTAAGTTGCTATTTGCCTACATTATTTAAACCAAAAATTTTATAAAGAAATAGCCTAACTGGATGTAAGAATATTTTCTTACAGTGATCATGAGAGCTTAAGCACTGCAGAGGATAGCCAGAGTAGAGTTTGGAACCTCCYGTCTTGCCAATTTTTTTGGAATTTGACTCAACGTGACAGATGCCTTTGATCTT
Organism: Eudromia elegans; assembly: GCA_003342815.1. NCBI lineage: Eukaryota > Metazoa > Chordata > Aves > Tinamiformes > Tinamidae > Eudromia > Eudromia elegans. Next base: position 3,001,852 of record PTEX01000014.1, on the reverse strand, counting down.
GAATTTTGCTATGATTCTAATTTCAGCTAGTCTCATCTGGCYTAAAAAAATAAAAGGGCATCTTCATGCACTTTATTCTGTAAATTTAAGGAAAAATATAGTGTGGGGTTTTTTTATCACTTACCACAGTAAGACAAGCTACTGCCAAGCTTGTGCTTATATAGTAGCAGCATTTCTGCAACCCACGTTTTGGGTGAAAAAGGATGTAGAAATATTCTTAGCATTCATACACTCATAAAGATGGTTCAAAACTGCTGACAGATGTTTTCTATGATACTTAAAACTACAGAATATTTGTAAAATATCCCAAGAACTAAAGCTGCTATATCACTCSTACAGTTAATGTAACAGTTTATGTAACAGTTTAATGACACAGCAACTCTAAATCTCTTCGCAATCCACTATGCTGGCATCTTCAGATTTTAAATCTGTGATCTGAATGGTGTCATTCCCCTCGCCCCCCACCAGTCACATTGGGGATTCTCACCCAGGACTTGGATCTTGATTTGCTGCATTTTAGATGTTGGGCAGTGATAATTAATGTTAAATTAATGTAAAGTTAAATGCTGTACTAAGCAGTGTTGGGCTGTTTAATGAGCAAATATAATATACTCTGAGCAGCTATAATCTCTTCTGACAGTATGGTTAAGTATCTTTGATTATATACCCTTTTGTTGCTAAAAATTGACAGAATATTTAAAGAAATACACGTTTATATTTATTCCTAATTGAGAGAAAACTGTGACCAATATATCTCCAAAATTGGAAGTCTGCATTAGGAAATAGAAATGTCATGTGATTATATGGGTTTCTTTCCAGAAAGCTGGGACAGGTTAGATATTTCTTCATATATATATAAAGGTCAGTTTGTGATAAATACARTGTCTTAATTTTTCTCCATAGGGACCTTAAGAACAACCTCATTAGTACTATAAATCCAGGAGCTTTTCTGGGACTTTCATCTCTGAAAAGACTGTAAGTAGATAGTCATTTTTTTAAAAAGTGTGCCAATGTGTTTTATGGTTCTAAAAATTTAAAGACAGTGAAACTATTATTTCTTCAAATATTGAGTGATTATTGTATTGCCAAACTGTTGACATAAAAGTTCATGTCCCTGCCCCCTCCGTCTTAGGGTGGAAGGACATCTACCTTTCATGGCGTGGCACCCTCTTGGTCGCTGCCAGCGAGCAGGCCTAGCCTGTGCCCTCTGCAGTTGGCTCCTTGCTTTCTGCAGCCGCCTTCTGTGCTGTGGTCACTTGAGGCTTCCCTGGCTGGGTGGTGATTCAGGCCTTCGATGCTATTCAGTGCTGCTTTAATGCATGTGAAACTTGAAATACTGTAGGAGAACACAGGGTCCCCAGGTAACAGTGCTGTTGCTACTGCTCTGTTGAAGGTTGTGCCAACATTTGTGGGGATTTATACCTTGATTACAAATTCTTTCCCCAATGAAACTTTGAAAAACAAGCCCTGAGCATGACAAGCATCCTCTTGGTTTTTATTTCTTTTTTTCCTCTCAGATTTTCAAAAGATCAGGAGCACCTTTTAAGTTACAGAAATTCTATTTTTTTTTTTCAAGCCTTTAGTCAGCATGCGGGTTTCCTTCTTAAATATTCAGAGTCTGTACTTTTTTGTGACTGGTCAGATGATGTGGTTCACTTAAAAAGAAATTTCGTTGTTAACTAAATTTCTGAAAGCCTCAAAAGCCAATCTGAAAGACAAATGCAGGATCTTTATTTCTTGGAAGCTCAGTTTTTACATCTTTAAAGCTGTGTGGCAACTTGATTCGAGACATACTGTGTTATTTAGTAATCATGGTGTATAGAATGTACTTACGGTATATAATAGAAGAGGTCATTTTTATATAGAAAAAACGCACTGGTGGTGAAGATATATTTTTGGCTACTGAAAAACTGAAGCAATGTAGTTTCTGTGAATGTAAAGCTTGGCCCAGTTAGTATGGGCAGAGATTGCTGCTTGAGACACAGAACAGGGACTCATTCAGGTGCGYGTGTGCACGACCACACAAAAGCATCTTTGATGTTGCTTAAAAAGACTAAATGTAGATATGATTCAGTCCATTACTGATGAATACTAGTTGCAGTACTTTTTGCCATTTTAAAACAAAAAAAAAATTCTTACTTTGCTTTTTCCTTTTTGTAGAGACTTAACTAATAACAGGATAGGCTGCCTGAATGCAGATGTATTTAGAGGACTTGCAAATCTTATTAGACTGTAAGTATAACTTTGGGCACTTGTGTAAATTTTCTATTTTCAGTGGGAATATATTTACTAAGCTTTAGGTGCAGTATATTCTTAAAAGAAGAGCATAGCCCAAGTTATGGTTTGTCACTCAGTAGCAAACTTTTTTTAAAAAAAAAAGAAAGGCTGAAGGGGGAAATGCAGTGCAAACCTTATTCGGTGCACTGTTTGCTTTGCAGCCTTGCTTCTACAAGTCCTTTGAATCTGTCCTGGAAAAGAAAAAGTGACAGATTGCACAAAGTATTTCMTAGAAAAATATTTTGGGATTATACACGCTATAAATATTTTCTGCTGCTGCAGCATCAGCATGATGTCTTTTCTTGCATTTGTACATACTGTGATTCTTCATTTACATTAGAAAATTGCCCAAGATTCTGGAAAGTATTTGCCCTAATTATATTGCTTATGCATATTTTTTTTCCTTTTTAGAGAACATGAGAGTGTAAAACGCTTTCATGAAATATTCTGCTCTGTCCAAACATTAACTTCTTAGTGTGTTAATAATAATGCCTCACTTACCTGTCAGTGAAGCTAATGTTTTATTTCCTGAAGCATATACCAAACACTTGCTAGTTGTTGCTTTAAATGAATAYAATACTTTGAATCCTTATTAAAATTGTCAGTTAAAAGGAAAGCATTGGAGCACTTTTGTAGTACGATTCTGAAGATGAGTTGCTTGAGCGAAGATTCAAATGATCAGACTTTTTTCTTTCAGAAATCTTTCTGGAAACCTGTTTTCTACACTGACAGAGGGAACATTTGATCATCTTGGTTCATTAAAGTCTCTGTAAGTGGTTACGCCTCAGCTTGCATGATCATATGTGATCTTCACAAAAATTTTAGAAAAATTGGAATTATGAAGCATGCTTTGGTGTTTTTGGAGGGGGGTGGGTGGGAGTGAGAAAAGCACTTGTTTTGTAACTAAAAGTGGCCAAATCAAAATGCCTTTAGCATATCAGATTGTGAAAGATTCCCACATTAATGTGGATGTTCTCTTTGGATAATTTTAATTTTGTTTTATAATTTTCAAACATTACAGTAATTTTTATTTTGAGTAGGTGTTGAGGAAGTGTAGATACAGATGTTTGAGCATTTATATAAATTTGTTCCAAACATATGGTTKGTTATGTGACTCAGAGCAGAGCTATGCCAGCATTCAAATTTATGAAAGATCTACTCTGTATGTACTGCTTCTTGCTTTACTTAAATACTGTCTGAAAGCTTTTTTAATAAAGAGATCAAATATTTTTAAGAAAAGCTTAGTTATTGAAGAACAATATAGTTTTGTTAAACATAACAGCGAGTGTATATCAGCCTCACCTTTTTTTCTTGTTCTTTTTAGTTTCATACAAACAATAATACTGTGTAAGGAAGGAGGTAAAAAATTACCAGGGATAGTGCTTAGTTCGTTTTTCGTGGCAGTCATGATGGTTGGCGCTCAATGCTGAGACTTTCTAAAAAGCTCGGACTTCAGGCTTTGGCATCAAGTTAACTTCCTGTTTCTGAAGGCAAATGATTCCTCCTCTTTTCTCCTACCTCTTCATGATTGTTCATAGTTTGTTATTGCTAGCAATGTGTTTGTACATAGTTAATGTACTATCCTAGAGAATCGTAGATCTAATGAGAACCTGGTTATAAGTGCTTCTATTTAAAAACYTGAGTATGTGTGTTTTTAAGCTTCTGTGAACAAAGACCAAACACAGTTTCAAATCACTACTCTAAAGAATGTTAATCATGTTCTACCTACGAGGTGACATGATTCTCTAGATATTTGTAAATGAAAAATAAATTAATTAGTGATATGTTACTGAGAGGTGAAAAACAATGTTGGCACAAGGACCTTTTTTAAACTGCATTTAAACAGATAAAATATTAATGTTATTTTTAATTTTGCTGACTGCAGCAGACATTTTTATGAGGTATTTAGTTGTCATTTTAGTACAAAGCGTTAAATTACATAGATTTTATGACTCAATTAAAATCTTATATAATTTTCATATAACACAGAATAGAACTATCAGWATCACTATCAGAGTGTATCAGTAGTGGCTCATTTAGCATTTSAATGCTAAAATAAAGTCTGTCAGTGGGGTGTATTCTCGGTATTCAAGGCATTGCTTATTGTTGCTTGCTTAAGTAGCATAAACTCTCTCTATTAAAAATACTAAAAGTATTTCATGTACAGATATTAGACACTTCATATTTACAATTTAAAATCCTTTTCTTGAAGTGTGAAAACTTAGGGACAGTAATGTGCAGAGTATGCTCTCAATGCATTTGTAGGTCATACGTGTGTATTAAATCTGACCACTTTTATCAATTATGTGACCATGCTAGACACTCTAAAGCTTTTTAGAAGATTTCCAGAGCTTTGTAAATACCCCTTTTGTGTTGCAGCGAATTTCAGACTGATTACCTTCTTTGTGATTGTAACATATTGTGGATGCATCAGTGGTTGAAAGAAAGAAATATAACCGTACGTGAAACTAAATGTGCTTATCCCAAGTCACTTCAGTCACAGACAGTAACCGGTGTTAAGCAGGAGCTTCTCACCTGTGGTAAGCCTTCCTGACAAACAGGACTTATCTGCTAACACGTTCTCTCTTCTGTTATCCRTTAGTGAACAGTTTGGCTGTTTCTCTGAAATTTAATATGTAAATGAAAGTGACTTTTCCAAGGCTGATCTTTAGTTCTAAGCCAGTGTCTTTTAGTTTTGAAAATAAAGGTGGTTATTGCAGATGTTATCTGTAGAAATTAAACATAAAGGAGTTTTTTGGGATAAGCTTTGCTGCTTGCTAAATTTAGTTTTAAGGATTTTTATCTAAACCTTGAAATATGAAACTGATTTTTTTTCCTCCTATTTCCAAAGTCTGGGTGTCTCATATCTCAGGCATACAATTTATTCCAGACTTATGTTTCTAAAGTTTAAAATGTCTAAGTTATTTTTCTTATTTGGCAAGTCTGCCATTGACTTGACTCCAGTGAAAATAAGAGTTAGGAAGAGTGTGTGTGATGGTTTCCCTCTGCCCTGCTCCGTTACTGGATTCGGCAGGCAGTAGGGCGGGCAGTAGGAAACTCCATGAAACTTGGTGCTTTGGCTAAACTGAGTCATAAGCACTAGTTTTGCTCTAGCAGAAAAGAATATTCTGCAGAGAGAGAAGAGAGACTRAACAGATGAGGAAAAGGATAGCAGCCTCGTAAGCTGACAAAGTTCTTCAAACCTTTTCATCTTAGAGGTTTCTAACAATAGTATCTTTTTGTGATGAAACTGATCAACTTGCCTGACTACGYTGTTGTTAGAGCTGTCCTCTCTGGCAAAATAATAAAGCATACCACACTGACTTTTTTTAATATTAATATTGAGATAATGTGGAGAAAAAAAAACAAAAGCATGAACTCTTACTGTTGTTTTGCRGTGGAGCTTAATTTTCACTTCTGASATTTAAGGAATTATTGAAGTATTAAAGGAAAACACGGCTTGCAAAAAGATTTGTCAAGAATTTGAATTTTTTAAAGATATGATGAATCAAATGTAGTTCTACATGCATCTTGTGAACTTTAAGTTATAGGAAAAGCCTGTTTAGGCACTGATTATTCAATCAGTGATTGAACATCCTGTTAATGCTGTCTTGCTCTTTTGCTAAATGTGCTTAGGATGATTTCTGGCTACTAATTGTCTTTTTGTTTTGTGAATTGTAGAACCTCCTCTTGAACTGCCGTCTTTCTATATGACACCCTCTCACCGTCAGGTYGTCTTTGAAGGAGATAGCCTACCCTTCCAATGTATGGCGTCGTATATTGATCAAGACATGCAAGTGCTGTGGTACCAGGATGGAAAAATAGTTGAAACTGATGAGTCCCAGGGTATTTTTGTTGAAAAAAATATGATTCATAACTGCTCACTGATTGCAAGGTGAATGCTTCAGGAGAACCTATGTTTCCAGTTCCCCATATCTCACTCTGATTTAGTAAGGGTTTCAATGGCAAGTTAACTGTTTTTCCCCAGATTGTTTTTTCTTTCATTTATTAATGTACTTGGGAGTTAGAGGACTACTAAACACATTTGTTACTTATAGTTCATTGATTCATTAATAGCTCTGAGCTTTAAAAGTCATTAACAATTTGCATATAATTGTTGACTTCTTCCATTGTCTTTTTGTTTCATCTTCTAGAAAAAGCTTATATTTTGTAGCAAGATTGGTGATATTAWTTTTTTTTTTTTTAATTTTACCCAGTGCATTGACAATCTCAAACATTCAAGCGGGCTCCACGGGAAACTGGGGTTGCCATGTACAAACCAGACGTGGAAATAATACAAGGACAGTAGACATTGTGGTTTTGGAAAGTTCTGCACAATACTGCCCTCCAGAGAGGGTTGTGAACAATAAAGGAGATTTCAGGTTGGTAACATCAGTTCTTTTCAAAGGAGAAATAAGTCCCCTAACACAGACCCCCTGCATTCCCTCAATTATCACGCTTAAAAGGCATCTACTTATATATTCTTCTGTAAATGGTATGCAACAGGTTTATTTTTTAGTTGTGGTAAGTTAGTTTCTGTTGAAAGAAGTGCATACTATACTGTGAAATCCTAAACTTGAGGGTTTTTTATCAACACCTTTGGAAGAGATTGAGAATGAGTTGCAATATTTTTGAAATGTATGAATGGAATTCATGGAATAGACCAGTACTTTTAAAGACTCATTATAAATTGAGATTACCTGCTGATTGAGGCTTGTCCACCAGGTTGACATTTTTTAAAGCTCTCCTGCTCCCATACAGTAAAATTGTTGACTCATATAGGTATACTTTTCCTCTTAGTATTACAATAAATAGTATGAATGTTTCCTTTTTACCATAGTTGAGACTAGTGACAGCTCTGATGTTCTATAGTGTTGGTTGTTGCAGACTATTTGTCTTTTCTTACCTCTTGACCTGTTTTCCCTTTTTTAATCTTTCTGCTGCTGGTCACTCTAACAACACGTTACTCCTGGAGGTGCCAGCTGTAACAGATAGCTTCTGTATAGATTCTCTATAAGTAAGGTAATTCCCTTTATAACTACTCTGTGTTGTACCTTCCTGCAGTAGCACCCGCTAAGAATTAGTGTGTGTTGATAGCGTGTGTTCCTACTACAGTTTGTAGTTGTTGGTTTTCTTTTTCTTTAATGTAATAACTGCTATTATCTAGTTATGCTCCATTTTCTTATGCTGCTTGAGTGTGTTGACTTTTTGTTTGCTCTTTAGTTTACTTTTCGCTTTCACATTGTAATGAATTACTTGCCTAAGTGGCAGATCCTGCTCTTCCACTGGAGGCTGCTACTCCAGGAATGATCATTATATCAGGAAATGAGGCTTCCTGCTTAAGAGAAAAGGTGTTGGAAATCAAACAGATGCATGCAGTATTCTTCAAAGAACATATACATCTATTTAAATCACTTACATGTTTTTTTATGATGCAAGTGTGAATTGTTGTTCTAGGATTTGCCATTAGAGGTGAAAGCAGATGGTAAAAGCTTGTTTGAAAGTGTTTTCCATTAAATTAACCTGTGCTGCTCAGTGATTGTTAAGTATAATAGGTTTTCGCCCTCTGGAATTCAGTGGAAAGATGTTTTGGGAAATGTTCAGTTTATTGAAAGGTTCACTGTGTATGGGCATACTATAACAGGTTCCTATTTGTAGATTAGGTAAAGTAGCACTAAAGAGAATTTTCACCTTTTGAAACCATATGGATTTTAGGCTTTGCTAGTGAGAAAGTGCCTTAGARCAGATGGCTGTAAATGATCCTAGGTGAAAGTGGTTTTATAGACTCTTCAATGGGACCTGGTGAGTCATTTCAACTTGGAAACTGTTTCAAAACTGACATCTAGGTTTTATCCCCTCGGAAATGATACCGAGTGCAGTGAAGGAGCCAGTTGTCTTGGTGTCAGTGATGGTAGCTTGGTATGAGTTTAAAAAGAGTGGGTCAGAACTGTCTTATGGAAATTTTTTTTTTATTTGGATATTCTTTACAGTCTTACACAGGATGCTTGAATAAGTTTCAGTTCATGAATTAATATAAAATATAATTTGCATCTTAAAAATATATTCTAGCCTGTAAATCTCTCAACCTTTGGATTTAGAATAATTTTATCTTGATAGTTGATAGAACTCTATCTTGGATATAAGAATTACTCTTTTGAAAACTTACCCACAGGGTTTAATTAATCTTATGACTGTAACTGTCATGTTGAATTTGGAGGAGAATTACAAAGATGTAATAATAAAAAATACTGTACTACTTGTAAGTTAATGAAATTATGATAAAATTCATTTATTGTTGCTAAAAGTTAATGTTGGTTTAAAGAAATAAATGGTTTCAAAATAGTTATTATGCATGAAGGAAAGGATTCTTTTATAAGCTCATGGTCTGTTTTTTCCTCTCAAATGAAATTACACTACTTAAATGTAAATGAACCATCTCTTTCCCCACAGCTGTCTCCTCTCGTGTATATGATAAATTTTAAGGACCTAATTATAAGCAGTGTTAAAATAAGAGTGTTAATACATTCTGAATTTGTGCTTATTTAAGCATTTGGGTAAACAGTGAAAGACATCAGAGCTTCGACCTACGAGAATGAGGAGTGCAGCCGAGCTCATGCAGCGTGTGTCCCATGCTGAGAATTACAACTCGTTCCACCCAACAGCCCATGTGGCAGGAATGGGGCTCCAGGGAGGTGCAGAGGGCCTCATCTCATACTGGTCTTAGGAAGAAACAGTTCCTGCCAGAGGAGGAACCTGTCTGGGTTCTCACTCAGCAAAAGGAGAGTTAGGGCAGCATGGGATCAGCTTTGAAGAGACATGCTCCAGCACAAGGCATTTTGCAAAGGGGACAGGATAAGGGGCCTAGGGAGGTTGTGCAAGTGTGTCTTTTAGTGCTTGGTCTCATGTTTCTGTGCATGTGAAATTAGAGCAGGAAGCCTGGCAGTTTTAAATGGTTCGTGTTAGCTTTAGTGGAAAGTCTTCTAGATTTTTAGACTCCTGTTTTTTCCACTTCAACTTCTCTTTTTTAATGTTGTAGAACTGTGAGTGAGAAGTGAGGAAGGGAATTGGATGTGTCATTTTTCAGTGACGCTTTGTCTGGCCTTGGAGTTCATGCCATATAACATCTGGGAGAACCACAGAATGACTTTATTATTCCTCCAAGATCCTGTGGCACTCAGTCTGTTATCTGTCACCTCCAGTTCAAACTGATCTGGCCACACTGTAACTTTAAATGCTTTGGAGAAATAAGTTTTTCAGAAAATTAGTGTTAAGAACAGATGTCCTTTCTAGGTGGCACAGCTGATAAAGTAGAAATTTATCCTTATGTCCTCCCTGCCTTCTCTTTATCTGTCTGTTTACTTCTTGCTTCATTCCTTGATTTTTTTCTTTGCATCCATATGAAGTCGGAGGTCAGAAGTAGCTCGTTTTGTAACAGTTTTCACAGCCTGAGTTGATTAGAAAACGATGTGAATATCTATATAAGTATTTGAGCTGTAGGTAAGAATTCGTATGAACTCACTGGCATTTTTTTTCCTAAGGAAGATTTATTTTTTTCCTTTTCTGTTGGTTTTCCAAGAGGAAAAGATGATAAATAATTTCCATTAATGTTACAGAACACACACCTGTTCTTTAAGTTGTTTTACATTCTCCGGGATACCGGTGTGTAATTGCTGGAGTTTTAAAACTATGCAGGTTCTTTTGTTTCTGTTTCTTTCTGACTCTCTGTCCACCACCACCAGTTCTATGAGTTCTCCTTCCTGGTGAAGAAGAGCGGTGACTTTTAATTTCCCAGAACAAACGAGCTGCTGCTCCTGACACTCCAAGTAGAAGAGTGCATTGGCTAGACTGGCTGAAGTGCTGTTAGAAGGCTCCATCTTTCATCTCTTGTAGTATTCAAATATTTTGGCAGTGATCATAATAGGTATCCGTTTTTTAACTTCATGGAGAGAAAGTGGGAAATTAATTTGTGATCTCAAAGCTGTGAAAGCGGGCAGTAAGGTTTGGTGGTTTCTTTCTTGTTCTGATCTGCTGTAATTACTGTCTAGATTTTTTTCATTATATTCCTTTACTGACTCGGAGATTTTTTTTATGGTAATGTCTTAACCTACGCAGTTTAAAATGCAGGAAGCTATCTTTTTATGAATTTTGAAATTATGAAGACTAAGGAAAAAGTATATGTATGTCAATTTTTAATGTTTAAAGAGGCATTGGCTTGCCCTCATCTTCAGATTACCTTCATTCAAATGAAGCTGTCATTGCTATTAATTTAGTCAAAACTTAAATGTTGGGTTGTTGCATTTGAGGTATTTAACATTCTGCATTGAATGTATTTGTGTTTTGTGTTAAATGTTACTTTGGTGTTTAAAATGGTGAAAATGTTGCTAGCTCATATCTTATGAGAATAGGGAGGTGACAGTAATTGGCATTCCTTGTCAGTGTCCTCTCCTCTCAGAACTGCACCTAAATTCAGGGKTTTTTTTATTCTTATCTTTCTTTGATTGGATTTGATGTCATGAATGATCAGTACTCTGAGGTGAATTTTATTTCACTTTTCTGTGTTTTTATTCATTGTTCCATTTTTATCTGAATATATATTTATGTAGAGAAATTATAGTATGATTACAGAAAAAAATCAAAAGTTGTCTCTAAATTGCTTAGTACTGTGTCACTAGAAGCTAAAAATTTCATCCTGAATAAAGTTTTTTCCTACTTCTTTTTTTAACTTTATGAACAGATTCTTGTCACATTAAAATTATTTTTGATTTTGTATGATGTTATAATGGTTTTACTACTACTGTTTTTTAATTTCTTTAAACAAAATATTTTCATATCTGTAGTTTAATGTCAATATAAGCATTCAAGTCACTCAAAGCTGCGTTAATGCATGTGAACAGGACAAGTAGACTGTAGAGCTTGATACAATATATTTAACTTTCATATAGCTTTAATCTGGAAATGTTCATGAAGTGAATTGGCTTCTTTCATGTCAAAAAAAAACCCAGAATTGTCATCAAAATTTGCATTATGTATATAAACACCTTTTTTTTCTCCTTCATCTGCAACCCCCTGAAAGAATGGGAAAAAAACATGCCAGTATTAGAGCTCTTTTTGTTGGCAGTGTTCAAATGCAAACAGCTCRAAAGTTCTGAAGACTAGCCAGGGTGGGCCTCTAAATAATTTAGAGGTACTTAATTTTTAATGTCTCTTTATTTCATGTTGCAGTGTTTAATCCTTTTATTTACTTGTCATGTAAATGTCTTATTTTTTCTTTCTTGTTTTCCCTGCCTTTGACTCCCCAGGTGGCCTAGGACGCTGGCAGGCATCACTGCCTACCTGCTGTGCACCCGCTACTCAGCTGGCAGTGGGATTTATCCTGGCAACTCCCAAGATGAAAGAAGAGCTTGGCGCAGGTGTGACAGGGGCGGGTACTGGGCGGAAGAGGACTACTCTAAGTGCCAGTATGCAAACGACGTGACTCGTGTTCTCTATATGTTCAATCAGGTAACTCGTGCGCTTCTATAAACGCCCAGTTTTTAATGAAATAAAAATATGAAATTATCTCTATAGCTGGAAATATTGAGAATTTAGCTCAGCTGTGATGAATACAGGTGGAACTCTTAGATTTATGCTGGATTTTTAGTGTGCTTTGGGTACTCACAGATTGAAAATTAAGAGAAAAAAATTAATACTGCACTTTTACTGAAATCCTTTTGCCTTGTCTACATTTCTGCAGTACAGATGAACTGCCAGTGACTTGAATTTTGTGCATATTGATATATCGAAGAATACTGTTACCCAGTGCTTTTCTGATGATTGAAAAGAAACCAAAGATGTTTTGTGGTAGATAGCATTTATATTGTTTCTTTAGTTGTCTTGGAGTAAAAGTCTTTAAATTTTATGATAACAAATACTGAAAAGAATTTGAGATGGAGGTAAATGCGTTTTATGAGAATTAGGCACATAAATGTGTTGGCCAGTATGAGTTAGAACTTGAGAAACACATGCTTAAAGAATATATAAAATACAAGAGATTGCTGCTCATCATAATTGCCTTTTGTCAACAGGCTGCCTAATTCTGTCTGTTGCAAGGAAACAACTTGGCTGAAGTGGTGATGGCAAACCACATTATTGTAATACTGAAAGGTCTAACTCTGCTTCTGTTGCATTAAACCTGCAGTAATTTCACTGGTTATTTAAATGCCAGAACTAACAAGTATTATCTGTCTTTGTCTAATCTGTTAGTCAATAATCACCAAGATATAAGGGAATACTCCAGAGCTTCATTTAGTGTAGCTATGAAATGGCATTTTTTTCAATTACAGACTGCTTTAAGGTTCATCTCTTTGGCTAAGGCTCATATCATCAAAGCCTAGTGTAAGCTTTTGGTATAGCACTACAAAACAGTGTTCACAAAGCCTGTATGCATAGGCACTATACTGTAGAATATGCTACAAAACTCTGACCCTGCGGGTTAAGCTTGCTGTATTTCAGTATGTATTATGTATTACAAGACCTCTAGCATCAGCATAACAGTTGGACCGGTAGATTTTGTTGTTGCCTTTTTTTTTTTTTTTTTTTTTTTGGTAGTACAGCTAAACCCCTTTTAGTTGATAATGTTGATAGCACTATCTGTATTTACCACAGGCCATGGTGCTCATCTGACCACATGTAGTGTCTGTTCAGAGTGGTTTTGGTGTGTGAGAGCTGATTCCTTTGGAGGAAGTATCCTTGTGTGTCAAATGCACTGCGACCCCTAGGCAGGATAATCAGGATCCAAACCAGTCTTTTCCAGAATGATTCTKACTCACACTGTGGAGACTTGTGCAGTGGCTTGGGCTAGATCTAGTTTGAATGGAAAACCTTGAACGGCATATAGCCTAGATGGGGAATTGCTGACTTGCTCCCACTCTATTCTGTTAAAATTAAACATAGGCTTTACCTTCCCACCCTGGTTCCCTGAGAATCAGTGAACACTTGTGTAAGTAAAATGGAAAGGGTGGGAGGGAGGAAAAGGCCTGCCTGTTATGACAACTATTTTACACTTACAGGCTCAGAACAGCCACACCAAGTTAAAGCTTTTTTTCGGCCATTGACCTTTTWAAAGCCAGTCAGGAAAATATTTTAATTTATTATTTATTTTCTGTCTTGTTGCATGATACTTGGTGATAGTCTGTTTTTATTTATCCTGTAAACTAAGGGATCCACTTCTTGCAATGTGTTGGCATACTAAGAAATAGAATGCAGGATTGATGCAACTCTTGCRTATTGCAAACTAAAATGAGTAGGAATTGAGGGGACTGGCAACTATTTGTGCATCGTTTATGTACTTCCACAACCCTTCGTGGCTTAGTGGCAAGACATGTCTGGGAGTTCAAACTGGGGAGCAGGAGGGCTTAGCCACTGTGATGATGGGCTACCAGGTGGGAGATGATGCTCTTGTCCCACTCTGAGGAACAGGAAGGCTGTCTCCTTGCTTTGGGGGAACTTCTGATGCTGCTGGCTTGTTTTTTAACCCACTTGGGAAGGAACATCTTCCAGTAAGACCAGTGTCAGCTCGGCCCTAYTCCTCACTTCATGCTGTAGCCTAGTTTAAGAGCTGCAACTGCTCAGAAGCCTCTGTTATTTCAGTCTGTTAATCTGCTTTTGGTTAGCCAATGTTTTTCAGATTTAGGAAGAATGTTGCCAATTTTAATGTTGCAGCTTTTTAGGAAGTTAAGATGTGAGGGTCAGAATGATATCTTCAGAAAAACAGAAGCAGAATTGTCATTCCCATGAGTGAAGTAGATAACTGCTTCTGTTATCTATATATAGAACCACAAGTATGTTATGCTGAAATACGTATGTGAGGGGAGGGTTTGTTCCTAGGTTTATTTTTTTTGTCTTAAAAGGGAAAAGATCAGAATGCTTTAGATTTAAGAGGTTTTTTTCCTCAAATTCTTTTAGTGTATTAGGTCTGGAAATCTTTTTAGCACTATTTTGCACAGACCTTTTGTCTCAGATTAAGATGTAATAATGATACAAGAGCCTTTAGTCTTTGAACAGAAAAGTAATCTGCTTGTTTTGGACAGTGACTAAACCTTTGACACGCTATTTAAGTCAGTCTGCCTTAAAATGGAAGGAAGCCTCTGTSAAAGGATAAATCACTGTTCTTATTTGCAATGTCATACAGGCATGATTTTAGGTAGAAATAAATTAATGCTTAAAAAGTTCCAAAAGATCATGCAAAATTGAAAGCTGGTCTTGTTCAGTGTGTGATGATTTTGTATGTGATTTACAATTAGATAGGTTGGGAGTAGGGGGAGAATATCCTTCCATTGATTGCTTCTAGATCTACTAAGACTTGCAGGGTTTTAGTAACCAAATGGCACAATCTCTAATTTGGCTTGTCGTGGATAAACACCATTGGACTGTGAACTAACAGCATTTGTATAGTTCTGCCCTACCGGACTACATTGTTATTGTATGCTGTTYAGTGGCAAAGGATTTCCAAGCATGGTGGTACTTAAAGGGATGAAATCTTGAACTTTCTCTTACAGAGAATCTGCTGTGGCTTTGTTTTTTTATTGTGTCCAGTTTCAAGTACACTTACAGTAATTATAGAATTAAGCATGAATGGTGTAGTGGTGGTGATGAACTTCTCTGGACTTCTTATTACAAACAACCATATTTTAGAAGCTTTGTATGGCTATGCCTAGGCTCTGATGCAAAGGAAAACACTTAATGCTTTTATCTTCTGGTGCAGTATCTCTTTCACAGGCCTTTGCAGACAAAAGGACATAAATCAATTGCTGGCTGCAAATACAAATGCTGATTCCCTGACTTGTAGAACGTTATTGTTGCTAGCAGATAAGACAGTAGTCTATGGCAAGTTAAAATACTGCTTGCACATTCATAATCCGTGTTGAGATTGCTACCTCCTTTGGGAAAGTCTTGATGTGCTAACTGTCAGTGTGTTTCCTTTATCCTGTTCTTAACTTTTGCTTCTTTAAAATATTTGTATTTTGTATTGTAATATTTGCTTCTTTATTATATAGATGCCGCTCAACCTTACTAATGCAGTGGCAACTGCAAGACAGCTCTTGGCTTACACTGTTGAAGCAGCAAATTTTTCTGATAAGATGGATGTAATTTTTGTGGCTGAAATGATAGAGAAATTTGGAAGATTTGCTGAAAAGTATAAAGAGGTAACTGGAAAATTTGCCATCACTTTAAAGATAATCAGTTGAAGTGTTTGTCTTTAAGTATTCTGAGCAATGAAACCTTCTCAGCGTTAGATGCAGCTGCTGAATTAGCTTTTATCAGATTCTATTCCATGTTTTTGTTTGTTTAGTAGGTCCCTGAAGTTGCTGACCCATGGTCACAGCCTTTGCATTCGTACTGCGATGATCCAGCATTCACTGGACCTGTAATGTGAGTAACACCTCTGCTCAGCACTGGAGCAGGGAGATAGGTACAGGAAGTCTGCTTTTATTTAGTATGGAGTGGGTCACACAGGTTTTCATTGGTATGTTTTTATTTAACAAAAATAAATGAAAGCCTCAGAGATCCTCTCAATAATGAATAAAACAAGACTTGCCTTCTCCCCTCCTGCCACAATAGGCTGTCTTTATTCCGTATTGAGCTGTATCTCTAAGGTTTTCATACCTGTATCTAGTGGAATCTAAGATAAGAAATTAAAGTAAAATCTTAGAGAACGCTCACTGTTGGGGAGAAAAATGYGAGTGGTTGAGTAGTCCCACCAGTGGGTAGGAACTCTCTGTTTCACTGCTGAACAGAGGTTTTATTGAGCTCACTGTACAGTGCATGTTGGGCAGTTGGAGAACACAGTTCATTTTTTAAAGTTGAACACAAAAAAGGCCAATTTTCACACTCCTCCTTCTGTCCATCCTCATTCTCCCACAGCCAACCATAGATACTGGCTGTAGACTTTTTACAGAACTACATGAAGAATTTTTATTTTAGATATTCTGTTAGAGTGATAGAAATGTGTTATGCATTTTGGAATTATAAAAACTGCTAAATGGTTGTTTTTGTACTCAACCTACAATAGGAGCATGCCTTAGATTGCTGTGTGATTTGTTATAACATAAGGGTATTTTCTTCTTACCGGTGATTTAGTGCCTGCAGATTGATAGGTTTTGGCATTATTCTGCCGTGGTGGCAGGTGAAGATGCTATAAAAATGTCCRAGTTAAATTCATAGGCGTTTTAGATTTTCTCTTGGGCAATGTATTTTTTCACTTAATTTGGTGAAACATATTTAGTTATTGTGTGGTTTGATATATTGAATGAATGTAGATGACATTTAATAATTTTTAATACTAATAATGCTAAGGTTTTTATAAGGTCTTACTCTATGCATTTTTGCTTAAAGGAATGCACTACGTTGATGCTTATAGCAATTTCTTGTCCATTCTTTAATTTGTTGTGCTTCAGTTATTCTGAGATACAGTATAAATTCTAAAATGCATCTTTAATAGCTTTTTCATGTTWAAATGGAAACAAATTCAAAAGAAATCTTCAGAAATTTCTTGGTATGTTGATATAAGTTAAAATGCAGTTGAAAAACTTTTGCATATCTTGATAAGAAAAAAGAATAAAATTTCAATATTAATATATACACTTCACAAAGCAGCACAAATCCTATACCTTCAGGATCTTAATAAYTTCACAGTAAAAATGAATGTGGTATGTGAAAACTGGTGCCGGTTTTCAAGTAATAAGTAGTTTCTTCAATTATTTGAGCTTTGATTTGATTATTTTTAGCATTTAATGAAAGGAGCTGAAGTCTGCAAATCCTGCTCTGACACTTTCAGCTGCTGCTCATGCATCTGCAGCATCTCTCCCCAGGAACATCAGTTTCAAAACAGAACTACAATGTTCTGTTTTGTAAATAATTCTTAAGTAACAGTATGAAGTGAAATCGGGTACAGTCTGAAAGAAGGGGAGAAGGTTGTCTTTTTATATAGAAAATTTCAATTCTAAAATATAGGCATTGGGTATTGTATTTAATTTTAATTAGATGCCTAAAATGAAAAATAAATATACTCTCACATTTAGTGCTGTCTCTGTCTCTGTTTCTTCAATGCTGCAAAAGTCTAATACTGTTGGTGTAGGTGTTTGTGAGTTTTGGCAATTGTRGTCTAATAAATGCATTTCCTTGGCTGTTTTGTATGGGTCTGCCATTCAGAAAACATGAGGTAAACTCATGAACAGTGTCACTGGTAGTTTTGACGTTAGCTCTGGTGCCTGTAGTTGTTTACTGTTATTTACTGTTACACCTGTAATCTAAAAGATGAATGAAAGAAAATATGGACAAGGGTGCAGAAGAAAAGCAGAAAGAAGAGTTATATGTTAATTTTCTCCTGTATTACTCTTTTCTTGATATTTTTCCCTGTACACAGGAATTGTACCTTGCCGATTTACATGCGTTATTTTTATTTATTCCAAGTTCAAAAGTTGATGATAGTTCTTTTTAACAATTAGTTAAGTAAAACTTCTGGTATTGCACCTARTTTTTAATAGCATTGTGGTATTTCTCATGATTTTGCTCTCTAAGTAAAATCAAAGTAGACAAGTTAGTGGTGTACCGCTTTTTTGGATGGAGGTAAATGCCTGAGCTGAAGTATTTCAGTTTCAAGTTGAAATAGGAACAACTSTGTGGTTTATTTTGCTTTTAATGTTAACAGCTGCTTTGTGTTTTCTGATTCCAATTGATGCTAAATGATCCTACTTTGATATAAGTGATCAAAAATGTAAACCAGACCATTTTTCTTCCTTTYTAGCTTGGTGACGTGATGGTGGACATAGCAAGTAACATTATGTTGGCTGATGAGCGTGTTCTGTGGATGGCCCAGAGGGAAGCCAGGGCTTGCACGAGAATCGTGCAGTGTCTACAGAAAATTGCCATGTATCGCCTTGCCAATGGGGCTCAAGTTTACTCTACTGTAAGTATAAATGTATTCATTTCAAGGCAATTTAGTAGCTTTTGGTTTTTCTTTTTTTACTAGGTGTTGGCATCATCTGAAATGCTTACTGTTTTTGCAGTGGGATGGATTTGTATTTTTTTTTCTATGTAACGTAATGTTGTGGCAGAGAGTCCCACAAAGATTATTTTTTWATTTTAAACAATGTTGAAATAATTAATGAGTTTCTGCTTTTGTTGTCACAGTATTCTCCAAATATTGCTCTTGAGGCTTATGTAATAAAGGCTGCTGGTTTCACTGGGATGACGTGCACAGTATTTCAGAAAGTGGCTACCTCAGACCGTACAGGACTCAGTGATTATGGCAGAAGAGATCCAGATGGAAATCTAGATAAGCAGCTAAGCTTTAAGTGCAACGTTTCAAATACACTGTCAAGCCTGGCATTAAAGGTCAGCTAYTCATTGTTCCCTCTTGACTTTGTAAGAACACAGTAAAGGTGAAACATTTTGAAGCAATGGTTTCAAAAATGGTTATACCAAAATGGTTGGTATTATACAGTTTGATTATGTTATAATTAAGGAACACAGTTTGTAATGAATGGATATGATTTTTGTTGTTAAAACATCTTATACTGGAGGATTTCAGAATGYTTTGTAAGTGTGGAAATGGAAATGCTGTCTAGTTCATGATAATATTTCTCTCTATGTATTTTTACTATTAATATATACTAAAGTACATATTGCTAATATTACTAAAATATCTTTAATACTGTGGTTAGAGTCACAATGTAAATAAGTGTGAATTGGAAAACAGGTCTGAGACTTGGTTATCCTTCTCTCTCTTCTTCACACTCCATAAAAATATTTTTTAGTTGCATTTCAAGACATACCTGCTTGCTTTCCTTACTACATGTGCTTTTGAAAATAATGCAAGTGCCCACCATATACCATTGCATACCCAAATACAACTTGTATGCAGCTTACCACAGCATGTTCGGACAGTGTTTCAGTCTGTGATAGTTTTCCACAGTTACAGCACTTCTGTTTGCTCTAAGTATGTCTTCAAATGCAGACTTTGTTGTTGTTGTTCCTAGTTGACAAAAGTCTGTGTCAGGGTGGGTTGTTGATACAGACTTTATTAGCTATCCCAAGTGTGTTAACTATTAAATATTAACATCTGGGTTTTTTAGAGAAAAAGGCAGGTGGGAGAGAAAGAGTTGAATTCAGGTACTTTAAGCTGGGTTATTTGCATGCATACATATTATGACAAACTTATTTGTCAGTAGTATACTGAAAGCATTCACTGCACAATTGTAGGAGTTGCTGACCTGCTGTCTGAAAAGAATTTCTCTTTAAAACTTTAAAAATATATTTATTTCTAGAATACGATTGTGGAAGCTTCTATCCAATTGCCTGCTTCCCTTTTCGCCCAAAAGCAAAAAAGAGAAATCAGACCAGCAGATGAATCTGTCTACAAGCTCCAGCTCATCGCGTTTCGCAATGGGAAGCTTTTTCCAGCCACAGGAAATTCAACAAATCTGGCCGATGATGGGAAGCGACGCACGGTTGTAACACCAGTTATTMTCACCAAGATAGGTTCGTTTTCATCATTATGTTTTCATGATCTGGAAAAAATACAGAAGCAGTTTTGCCTTTCATGCGTTAAGTAGCATGCATATATATATGTATGTATGTATGTATGTGCGTATATATAAAAAAGCCTATTTGGCRTCTAACATTTTATAATATGTTGAGAACTTTGTGTCAAGAAATTTATGTGCAAATACATTTCTCTCGTAACAGATGGTTTAAACGTAGCCAGTCACCACGTTCCTATAAATGTGACACTGCGGCGTATTGCACACGGAGCAGATGCTGTTGCAGCTCAATGGGACTTTGATCTGCTGAATGGGCAAGGGGGCTGGAAGTCTGATGGATGTCGCATTCTTCTGTCTGATGAGAATATTACCACCATACAGTGCTATTCCCTCAGCAACTATGCAGTTCTAATGGTATGGCACTCTTTCTGAAGCTGCACTGCAAACACAATTCTGGTTTTGTTCTTGCMTTAGAGAAGGTTTAAATTGCCATATTCTTTTTCACAGAAAACTGCACTTTAAGAAAAAAAATCTTCACTTGTCGCTTGTATTGATATAAGTGTTGGTATGATCCTTAAGTGGAAAGCTATCAAAGTGGATTTTGTGGTTTTATTTTTAYACTTGTTTTTCCTGTGGTCTGAAATCAGATGTATCTGTTTTACCGTTAATCAGTTAGTTGTTCACTACTATGTACATTTGTTACTAGAAGGAATTCTAGTTACTGTCCAAACTAAAATATTTTTGAAATACTATTCAAAAAGTATATTTGAACTCTATTCYTTGCCAGTAAAATGGCTAACCAGCTTTAAAAAAGGTAGCACGACTTAGGCAGGAGGGCRCTCTTTTTAACATGATCCTCAGTTATGCAGTAGGATTCCTTCTTTGTCCCCAGCGGTCTTTGCTTCAGGACTTATCAGACACCATCTGTTCTGTCCTTTACAAATACGTGTAGGTATATACACATGCCCACACACTTACTGTCACATACTGAATAAGAATCTTTTCTAYGGACAGTGGCCATAACCAAGCTCATCAGCTACTGCTAGCTATAAAATACACTGTTTAAATATGGGAGATAAGTTGGAAGCTGAGTGAAATATTAGAGAGGCCGTTCAATTCAGACCATTATGACAATCTATGAGGAAAGCATGAATTCTTATCGTAGGTTTCTGTTAAATTTGTTCAAATTGGCTTTTAATCCAGCTGAACACTGAATACTAACACATGAGATTCATGGAAGAGTAGGGACTAGAATGCAGTATTGCTTCATCTTGGCTGCTTTTCTTGAAAAGGAGGCTGGCAAGTTGGTTAGGTACAAAAAATTTGCATTCTGATAAGAGCAGTTGGAGGAGGAGGAAAGGCGCTGCTGATGGATTAAATTTAAGCCTTAATTCCAGAGCTTTTCTCCTGTCTATGAAATCAGATTACCCATTTTAACCTAAAATCCCTACATGATTTTTCTCCAAGCTGAAGCTRGTGTTTCACTGTTCTTTACACATGCTCCTTTTTCCCCGACACGTATTTGACATTTACAACTCTGCAGGTTCAGAATTGACTTTTACTCCAAGCAATAGCCAAGAGATCAGTTTCTCTATATAATTTTCAGAATGTGGACACGATGAATTTTCCACCAGTCTTATGTAACCAWATTTTCTTTATTTTGTGCCGAGAGGGGTTAATGTTCAGAGTTCATTGCCGTTAAGGAAACAGTACCTAGTAAACTGCAATAACTTGAGCTGGAACTGATCCAAATGTAAAAAAAAAAAAAAATCTTTATCTGTTGTTCTTCTTATTAGTAAATAAAAATAACTCTCTTTAAATGCTATCTGAAATACTGCTGTGTTTTAATACTCTTCAGCTCCATTTTGTTTGTTTTTTCCCTTGAGTAATATTTGGATGGATGGATTTACAAAACTTGAATGACATTTAAAAAGTGTTTTATAACTGCATTTATAACATTCAGCCAGAATAACAGGTATTTGTGGAACAAAGCCTACTGCTTTAACTTGGAGGRAGAGGAGGGGATTTTATCTAGAAGGTTCTTGTTACTGTTTCCTCTCCCATTCCCACCCATAAAACAAGGAGAAGAGATGAACTAATGTAAYATTGTTTTTGTTGACAGGATTTGACAGGAGCTGAATTATATACCCAGCCAGCTGATCTTTTGCATCCAGTAGTTTATGCCACTGCCATGGTTTTGCTCATGTGCCTGTTGATGATCATAGTCAGCTACATATACCACCACAGGTAGGAATCAGAGCTGTGGGAGCCTTGCCTGATGCAGACCTTAAGTTACAGATTTGTAGTGCTTAGGGCTACCTTTTTTCCCTGAGGGGAATGTGCTATCGCAATCTACATCCATCACCTGCAAACTGAGTTAAGCAATTAGCACTTYCATGTGTTCCTGACTGAAAATTTTGTTTTTAGAAGCATCTCTGTACTTAATTCTCTTCTTTCGTAATGAAGGCCCTCCTTTTCAAAAATACCAGTGAAATTAAACGCACTGTTCAGCCTTTTGAATCTCTGTTGATGTCAGTGAATACTAGAAACCAAAATCTTTGAATCAGGCAAATAACTGTATAATATTAGCTAACAGGAGGGTGGTTTAATTTCTGGAGATAAAAAAATTGTTTGATTACAAAGTAGAGGTAGTCAAGCAATTATTAACAGTAATTATATCTTATTTAACATGCATGTGTCTTGCTCGCTTCTGAAAGACAGTAAAGCAGCTGTGTTTTATTTGGTCTTTTTTTAATTTTTTTTTTTTTATTTTTTAACAGTGTGATCAGGATCAGTGTAAAAAGCTGGCACATGCTAGTTAACCTGAGCTTTCACATTTTCCTGACATGCGTGATGTTTATTGGAGGCATAACTCAGACCAGAAATGCCAGCATTTGCCAAGCAGTAAGTAAACAACACAAGAAATATTAGTTATTTCCAGAAGTCTGTATTTAAATACTGAATTYTTAACTCTGATTTCATTTGACAAGCTAAGCTAAGCTTTTGTGTATAAATTGAAGATCTGCAGTTCYGAGCTTTTTATGTAATGTACCCTTGAATATTGTAGAATTATGTTTAAGCTCACTTGAMAGTAGTAGTTCTTCATCCCTGAATATCTATATATCCCGTTCTCCTTCCCCTCCACCTTTTTGTAAATCCTTGGAGATGCTTTAGTCTGTGAAGATGGTTCTTTATTTTAAAACTGAAAAGATACTTAAAGTTTCAGCAGACGTTTTTTCCCCACAAAAAATGCTATCACCAGATACATTTGAGGTGGTATTTTAATTTTGAAACCAACTCATGAAATTGTTTTAAGAAGCTATCTGTGGCATTAAAGACTATGTGAAAACTAATCTCTACAAGTATAAAAACATTTAATATAAATTTTTTACTCAGYATAACTTAAAGGGAAGAAGGAAGAGGTTCTTCAAGTTGAAGACTTGTGCTTTTTCTAAACCAAAATCACTAGCTTTATTTGACTTCTGATTTATAACAGTTTRGTTTTATGGGATCGGGTTGTATTTCTGTTTATAAAACAATACTGTTTGCATAGAAGGCAGAGTTAGTGTTAGTTTGCATTAGTGTTAGGGCTGTGTTAAGTGCCCAAGTATCGTAGGTTTGTTGTTATGTTGAAATCACTGATGAGCCTGTTAGCAGCTTACATTTTGGCTTGTAGTATGTAGTTTTGTCCGAATATTCTTAATTTGTAATTCTCTCAATGTTAGATTTAAATATTGATTTCTAACATAAGACGTTTTAAAGCTAAAATCTGTTTTTTCTAAACTGCATGTTTGGTCTGTAATATTTATTTTTAGGTAGGGATAATTCTTCATTATTCCACTCTTGCCACTGTACTGTGGCTGGGTGTGACCTCTCGCAATATTTACAAGCAAGTAACTAAAAAGGCAAAAAGATGTCAAGATCCCGATGAGCCACCTCCTCCGCCCAGACCAATGCTCAGGTGAGTGTCTTCCTTGGATCTCTTATTTCCCRGGTCACTGTGCCCATATTTCCAGTACTGTTCAGTAGCATTCTACTTTTCATACATGAATTTCTTTCAGGTTCATAAAGCCCATCTTGGATTTTTTTAATCTTCAGCATGATATTTATGAGGATTAGTTGAAGGATGATTGGTCATGGCATATTACTGTCTATAATGCTGTATTCCCGACTTATAAATTAAGAAATGAGTAGTGTTTCAATATCATCACTGGGGCTTTGATTAGGATTAGAGATAGCAATACCACCCATTAAATTATGATAAGGGAAACAATGTGGAGAACTACTTTAACACAAAAGGAAGAAACACTGTAATAAAGATTAGTAGTTTTTTCAAAAGGCTTTTTACAATTAACTGGAAGAATACCAGGCATCATCAAAAAGAAAGTATTCTCTGTAAAGCATTTATTGTAGAATTTGTTTTTCAAATCACTGACATGAGGGCAAATAATTACCTGTGAGTCTTCCTCTCTGTGTGAAATAGTCCAAGTGATAAACCTTAGCAGATTTTCTTTGTACATCCTGCTTCAGGTACCAATTAAAACTTGCTAAGCTGGAATTGTCCACAGGGTGGCACAAGTTGATTAACTTYGATTAGTGATCCAGGCAAACATTTAAAATTGTTTTTGAATTGCAGGCAAAAAAACGAGAAATGCTTTTGTTAATGTTTTAAGTAAAATCTTGCAACATTATAAACAAGGGTGCAGAAGCATTTAACAAGTTAGAAGGTTAATACTTAACCAGTTAAGTACTCCTTTACTACTTTTTTCCACGTTAAGAGATGGTAAAGCTGTTCAATATAGGATATCATGTGCATTCCCATCTGTGTGCTGAGCAGCCTTTTCAATATCTGTTTTTTGATTGCTCCCTTTCTCAACCCTCTTTGTGCTTCCATGCACAAACCATTTCAGATCCGAGCATCTCATCTGTGCAAATAACAGTAGSTCCATGAAGAAGTAAAAGGAGAAAAAAAAAAGTAGACTTTGTATTTCCTAGAAATGTTCTCTGTGTCCACATYCTGACTGAGGTGGTTCCTGATCTGCAAGATATGTGCTGTTTTAGTGCATAACAGCCTTGCAATTATTTTTTCCCCATTTAATTGCCTTACAAGCATTTACTTAAGAGAAGACACTCTATCTACTATAACTGTAAAGTAGTTCTGAGCAAAAGTTTCTTATTTGGAGCTTGTGACCAGATTTTGAAGTGCTTGGTTTTGTTGATGAGAAAGAACTAAAACCCAAGTCACTATTTGGCTCCATGTTGTCTGTATATTCCCACCTACCTGATATGCCTTTGCAGACTGAGGAAGGAAAGGATTCTTTGAAAAAGAGCAAAATAAACTGATAGATCAATGTAGATATCCTCACCTACTAAGTCAGGTTTAACTTTTAACAAAAAAATTTTAAAGGCCGATTCATGCATGTTCCTTCAGTAAAGGAAACTGAACTATGGTTATGAATTGTTTTGCTTCCACCTGCCATAGTAATTTGCTGTATATAGCTAGCTTTTCCTAGCTGTTCCAGTTTGAATAGTGTTGCATCTTGGAGGCAGGGATTTAGCAACCTGTAGTTGAAGGCACGCAGGGTTAGAGCTCTATTTAAAGGAGCTGTCATCTGACCTGGTACCTGATAGCTGCATAGCTAGGTGGAATTAAACCAGTGACAGAATTTTGATTGTTGTAGGATTCAACCCCTAGGTAAGATTTAGTGTACCTATGCTTCCAAGAAAGACTGAAACTGTTTTAGGCTGCTGTTCTGTGTCTCAGCTGAGACAGCAGTAACTTCTGGTGAGTCATCTGAAATGAGATGGAAAGGTCCAGGACTGTAGGAATGGATGTCTCTCAAGTTGTTGGCAAAGTAAACTGCTCTGCAACAGTAGTTTCAGCTGAGCATRCTGATCTGAATTCAGGCTGATTTAATGTAAGGTGGAGGACAGAGTGCTGCTGATTTAAATGTTCATCAGTAATTATTGATCTGCTACTAACAAATTCAACATGAGTTTACAGAAATTGGAATGAAAGGTTAGATCCTCTACCAATRTATGYCCTACCCTTGTCCCYGTGAGGGCATGAACRCCACTGAGGGAGGCAGGAKATAAATGTACTGCAAGATTAATGTCCTTGGAAAATACRAAAAGGTCTTGAGTATGGTGTTCTGTAAAAGCATCAGTGCTCAAAGACAGGGTCAGCTGCAAGAGCAAAAAAGATCTCTYCTATTTTCCTTCTAAGCTTCCATAGCTTCTTCCAGTAGTTTTTAACTTTTGACAAATAGCTTTTCTTCTTTCTGCCAACTGTATGCAGCATTTCTGTTTTGTACTTTGGAGGGAGGTGAGCAGTTGTGAGAGGATGCTAGGTTACATCTAGGGGAAGGAAAAAAAAAAAGGCAGGGAAGACTGGAAAAATGGGTTTCACTGGAGCCCAAACCTGCTTCACCCTCTTTTTTCCTTGAAGAATTTCCATAGCTCTAGGATCATGGAAACCTTTCCCTCATGGTGACTGGAGAAAATTTATTTCCATTCAGCAGCTACTTATACCCTGGCCTTGCTTTTTAGGTTCTACCTGATTGGTGGAGGAATCCCCATTATAGTGTGTGGAATAACAGCAGCAGCAAACATCCGAAACTATGGCAGCAGACCCAGTGCACCATAGTAAGTACTGATAACTGAGAACCGTGTAATAAGGTTCTGTAGTTTTAGTCTTTATGGCATTACCAGTTGCAATTGTGGGGCRGGAGTTAAATTGTGATTCTTCTGGTTAACACATTAATTCAGCCAAGATCATTTCAAGGTGCATTACAAACTGGTAAAGCATAAGTGACTTGTAAGGAGACACACATTCTGACTTTCTTCTTTTCTTCTACCCCCTCCAGTTGCTGGATGACATGGGAGCCTAGCTTAGGAGCATTTTATGGACCAGCTAGCTTTATAATTTTCATAAACTGCATGTATTTTCTTAGCATATTCATACAACTGAAACGCCATCCCGAGCGCAARTATGAACTCAAGGAACCGGTGGAGGAGCAGCAGCGTCTGGCCGCCAGTGAACACGGGGAACTGGCTCACCAGGATTCGTTGTCGGTGTCACTAGTCTCCACATCTGCKTTGGAGAATGAGCACAGCTTTCAAGCCCAGCTGCTGGGGGTGGGCCTGACCTTGCTTCTGTATGTTGCTCTTTGGATCTTTGGAGCCCTATCTGTTTCCCTCTATTATCCTATGGACCTGATTTTTAGCTGCTTTTTTGGGGCAACTTGTTTAAGCCTTAGTGCCTTTCTTATGGTGCACCACTGCGTTAATAGGGAAGATGTCAGACATGCTTGGATAACAACCTGCTGCCCTGGAAGGAGCACGTACTCAGTGCAAGTAAACGTTCAGCCCTCCAGTGCCAGTGGCAMCAATGGAGAGGCCCCCAAGTGCACCAACAGTAGTGCGGAATCTTCTTGCACAAACAAAAGTGCATCAAGCCTAAAAAATTCTTCCCAAGGTTGTAAACTAACTAATATACAAGCTGCAGCAGCGCAGTGCCACCCCACTTCTCTGCCGTTGAACACAGGTCCTCAGCTCGACAACAGTCTCACCGAGCATTCGGTGGATAACGACATCAAAATGCACGTAGCCCCATTAGAGGTGCAGTTTCGAACAAATGGGCACCCAGCTCGGCATCATAAGAACAGGAGCAAAGGACACCGTGCGAGCAGGCTTGCGGTGCTGAGGGAATACGCATACGACGTGCCCACGAGCGTGGAAGGGAGCGTGCAGAACGGGCTGCCCAAAAGCCGGCAGAGCAGCAGCGAAGGGCACGCGAGGAGCCGGAGAGCCTACCTGGCCTACAGGGAACGCCAGTACAACCAGGCCCAGCAGGACAGCAGCGACGCCTGCAGCACGCTGCCAAAAAGCAGCAGAAACACAGAGAAAACCCTAGCTGCCAACAACAAAAAAGAGATTCTGAGGAAGCCGATAGTGGTGGAACTTGAAAACCAGCAAAAATCTTACGGCTTAAATTTAGCTGTTCAGAACGGACCACTTAAAAGCAGTGGACAGGATGGACCTTTGCTCACTGCGGACAGTACTGGTAATATTAGAACTGGGTTATGGAAACATGAAACTACTGTGTAGGATTATAATTATGGGACAAATCCATATGAACTGTGATTACACATTCCTGAAAGCTATCAACACTTTTAGACTGTTTACAACTCTAGGTACTTAATGCAGGGAGGGAACAAAGATATCTACCATTCWAAAGATTGTATACATTTTATCTTTGCTGTTCTTACAGAGATGAATTTTTGGTATTTTGTGAAGTTTTTTCTGAAGCATCAGACCTTTTGAGTGATGCAAAACATAACTTTGTACATTGTTATTTTTTACCTATAGCCCTGCAGATGTGTCCACAACACATTTCAAATTTGTATTTAAATGTATAATAAATAGTACTTTCCTCAGCAGCCTGATGTTGTCTTTTTTTCTTTCAATTAAAGATTATTGTACTTGATGTTATCTCAATTTTACTACTTCAGTGCCTGAAAATTGTGGTAATTTGGTGTTTGAAATGGACAGTGGTGAATAGCTCAATTGTATTAGTCCTCAAAGTTGACTGAAGTAAGGTTATCTTTTAAATGGGTTTTTAGATTACAGGCTACTCAATCCAAAAATACTCATTTTATAGCTGCTACCTAATTATTATTTTTGGAGTCTATGGTTTATTTCAATGCTTTTGAGAAGCGCTTTATTTTGTCTACCTGATTACATGGCTGTGGTTTAAGGTTCTTTTGTTTGCTTTAATCRTTTGTATTGAGAGGTTTAAGAATGTTCACTGGCAATAGGATCATTTCTAGACTAAATTTTCCAAATTCATACAGCCTCTCTGTTCAAAAAAAGGTTATTTTCAATAGAAAGGTCATATTAATAAAGCTATTAAATAGGAAAAGAAATAGCTAAAATGCACAAGCTTTTACAATGTAAAGTCAAAATTTATAGAATTGCAGTGTAGTTAAAGTTTAATTTACAATATAATTAAATTTATATCAGTTACAAAGTAATTAAATTTAATTGCATTACTGCAGTGTAATTACAAGACTTGGTTGATGTAAAAAATATCCGATGTAAAATATGACTATAGAAATATTTTTTCAATCATAAATTGGCATGCAGGTATAAATCATATTTTGAGTACCCTATGAATCTTGCTGCTGCAACAAGCTTGAGGCTGTCATTGCAGAATAATGCTTGTGACTTGATCTGTTCTATTAACAGATACCTTTTAAGTTTAAGCAAAAATTTTATTGGGCTGGCTTGGTTATCTAATTTATCACTGTCAGGAATGTAATGAATACTGAACTGGTCTCACTTGAGTTGCACYTTTATAGCAGGAGCATTCGTAGGGYGTTGCTAGTTGCTTGCCAGCTTTACAGCATCCCCTACCAGAGGCCTTGGTAGGCTGAGCCGATCTCCATGTGCMTTGCAAAGCTCTGTCYGCAGGTAAGAATGTGTTTATGTGGCAGGTTGTGCATCTCGTGTTACTAGGATGGGCGTGCTAGTCTTCATTCTTGGAGGTGGTTACCATTTAGGAATTCTTAAAGCAATTTCAGTTRCTAATCCATTTGAGATCTGTACCATTTCCAGAGACAGCTTTTTGCTTGTACCCACYCTTACAGCTACAGTATGGCCTGACCCTAAATGGGGTTTATTACCAAAACGGCTTAAACCTCCGCTTTCAACAAGGAAATGACATTGCTAATAGGAACAATTTTACAGGATCCTCTGTGTAGTACCATGCTAGGAAATTAGTAAAATTGTTTTAATAATAGCTCAGAACAAATATTTAGCACCTAATAACTGCTGAAAGCTGAGGAGTAGGCTAGGTACTTCTAGATACTTTTTTCTGTGAAAGCGTTACTACTTTAGTCATCACCCTCTAATAAAAAAGCACACTTACTGTTGGCTGCTATGTACATAGCTACCCTTCACTTTTAGTCTAACAAGTGCTTTTGCTTAGAGGATGACAAACTTAAGAAGTCATTTTCAGATTTATCCTTGACAAATACTGAACATTTTCTCACTTTTTTTTTTATGAAGAAAATTCTTCTCTTTCTTTACATAAGTGTAAGGAAGACAGGTTATTAGACTCTGAAAGTGAATAGTATCCTGTAAGGAAATTGGAAGAACAAAAATCTTTAGGCTTCTTTATATATTTTTTCCTAACAGCAAATACGCTTTTTTAAAAAAAAATCTGAATTTTAATTAAGTTGTGCATGAATAGCCACATAAGTGGAAAAAAAAAGACATTTTTGCCTGTTGAAGTGCAACAGTGAGAAAGTAGCTACAGTCACTAATCAGACGTACAAAAGAGAGCAGAGCAGRTAATACTGGTTGGGAGGAACAGCAGGGACAGCTTTGCTTGAAGCAATTCGGTTTACTAAAAAGTGATAAAGACTAGAGATTGCATTGGATATGCACCCTCTACCTTTTATCCCATTTTATTCCAATGCTGGATGTCCCAGCATTCGGGTAAAAGTAGCCTTATCCATTCTTAATGGACTGACACCCCTTGCTTTGAATGGCACACAAGTTTTGTGAAGATGCTGTTTTCTGCTAAAATATTTTGCCAGTGATGCTAAGGACGGGAATTAAGATGGAAAAAATAGAAAGGATAATCAAAAATTGGATGGGTACAGCGTAGGTCATCACAGCCAAGCCAACAAGTTTCAGGTTCTGAGAGCTAAAACATATGTTTACATTGGAACACAGAAGAAAAATAGTGCCCATGATGGTGGCATCCTTATGCTTACAGGACTAAAAATAACATTTTGGATATAATACATACCGGCACCAATATATTGGTAGCAGTAGGACAGCTAGTCAAAACACCATGAACTGTAACCTGAGGAAATGCATTACGAAAATAAAAATTGAGGTTTGATTAGATAGAAAAATGTTTGAGCAGTGTCCATCATAATCAAAAGCCTAAGGTATCCAAAGGGACTTCTCCCTGGTCTTACTGAGTATTTACAGAGTTTTACATTTTAGTTTTAAAACTGAATTTCTATGGGTTAAATATTTCTAATATTTAGAAAGAAAAAGTTTGACATTCTCCCATTTTCACTTTGCAGAATTACTTTCTTTTTTTAATATTCTGTGCTCATGGTGTGCTGCTTGGCAGCTCTTGGTCTTGTGTATTTTATTTTCTTTAATAAGCCTGAGGAAACTGAGAAATCACTTTGGTCTGTTTTTCCCTTTAGTCACAAATCTTAGGTCTTACCCAGACTAACACTGTGGAAAAACTTCTGCCTTCCAGATCAACGTTCAGTTTTAAAATGTGAAAGAGATTCTAAGTTAAACATTTGAGAATATTTTTATTCTTCCACATGTTCAAAAGGAGGAGTTGTTTCAAAAGGAGAAGGAGTTGGGGGAGTTTGTTTTTAGTTTCAATTGGGTTTATATCTTGTCTGGTTCCAAGATATCAAGCACAGTAATTTAGGAAAATATAGGAATAATGGAGGATGGTGTATGCATACAGAGATATAAAAATTGTTTTATATGGAAGACTTAAAAGTGATTAATTTAGTAAGTTTACAAGTATGATAAATGTTAATTTCTTTAATATTAGCCTGCTGCTATCACCTCACACCTGAAACTTGCCTCTATGAGCAGGTAAAAAATCTTAGTTGTTTGGTGTGGATGCAAGGAGCCCGACTCAACACGTGGCACTTGTGGATGAACCTGGCCGAGTCTGTGCTCTCCTGCTGAACTGCCCTTGCTAATCAGCCTTGGCTGTTGATTACAGCTGTGGCTTAGCAGCAGTCGCAGGCAAAATCCCACCTCAAGTGGAGGGCAGTTTTGCCAAATCAAATGAGAGCAGCTAAAATTGCAGGGCTGAAGTAGAGTATGAGTGTGGTTTTCAAGCAGCTGAGCACATACTCGGCATGATTTTAGTTAAAAAAAAAAAAGGAAACCTCTGTGAGAACCGTGCTTCCAAAGGGAAACTGTACGTTTTTTGTCCTGTATTTAATGCCACATAGGCCTGTACTTTCAGTATAATCAAAACATAAAGTCCATGCACAAGGCAAATCTAGTAATAATTTAAATGATTGTGCTGTTGCACTGCATTTATTCAAATTTCTGTTGTTTTCAATATGCTTACATACACATGCACACAGAAGAGAAAAGCAGTCCTAAGGTTGCTGTGTGTTTTCCTGCCTGTCGTCCTACCCTGCTTACCTATGTCCCTTATGGACCTATGGCCACAAGAGGATTTTTTTTTTTTTTTTGTAGCTGAAGAGTGGACACGTGKTACTTAACCTCGGGGAACGAGTTGCTAGGTAGAAGCTGTAAATTGAGGCAGTTGAGTAAAACGGAGGGGAAAAAAAAAAGCTTTGAGCTACATAGTGAAATAGATGAGGTAAGATTTAAGATTAAAAGGAGATAAAATTGCTGACAGGATTTGCAGCAGCTGCCCATGAGGAGCTCCCCGGCATCACYGGCCAGCTCCGGGGAACATGTATGGCAGCAGGACTCGGCCTCCGAGACCTGGTTCTGTTCCTATGGGACACAGCAGGCAAGATGGCCGTTCCTCTAAGGAGCACATTAGGGGAAGGGGGATCCCTTGTAGTCTCCCGTGGGGCAGAGCAAGGGGGCCTTTAAAGCCAGAGCAAGTGCTCCGTTGAACTGTGCAGCTCCTCAACARCAGCCTTGTTTCCAGAGGTGTGGGACAGGCCCAGCTCAGGCTCTCACGGACGCTCTGCCTTCACGAGCTTGCCATTGCGGTTGCCACTGAACATCCCACCTCAGCGGACAGCTGTGCCTTATGGCCTATGGACATAGTACTACTACGAGGGTTCAAGTCAGTCTATCCTTGGAAGCTAAACACTGAGTGATAACTACAAGCCAGTTAGTATTTTAGGGGGGGAAAAAAAAGTATGTGAAAACAACAGACCCTTAAAGGCCATTTTTACTAAATAGGGTAGTAGGCAAAACTCTAGTCTCAGAACTTTACACCCTCAAGCTGTGATAGCCAAGTCAGTTCCTTCCTCCTATGGATAAGGAAACTGTCCTAACAAAACACTCCACACATTAGAGTGTTCACACAGACAGCTACTACTTGTGAAGATARTCTGGACAGGGGAGCCATCCCTGCTAGAGCAACACATCCCTRGCAGTGACTTCTTAGCTTGGGCTAGGCTGTCTAATGGACATGAGATCACCACACATCTTCCCTCAGCTGCAGACAGCACAATGAAGCGTAACAAAGCCCAGTGTACACCTAAAACAAGTTCATGTCAGCACTTCTGACGAGCTGGATCTCTGCATTTGTGGAAGAATTGCTTGGAAAGGGGGAACTTAAGAGASAAAGTAGGGCCTTCCACAAGTGGTGGCATTACAGAAGCTTGCCTGGGGTGATACACAGTTGCCCCTTCCAGGAGGGTTGGTACATGTRGACTCTGCTCCTTTGCGGTTCCCTAGGCAGCGGAGTCTGCCCTCCTTGCAGCCTYAAAGAGGAGTAATGGAGGGTGGAGTGGAGTGAAGCATTCCTGCAGCCAAACTCTGTGGTACTCCCCATGTTGGGCCACTGATCAGCCACACAGGAGTTGCCCAGAGGGAGACAGGCGATAAGATACCTGGTGCTGAGCCAGCAAGGGTGGCAAATCACTCCTTCCAGATGACTTTGCTCCTTAGAAGCTCATTATCATGCCAACACACACCTCCATCCCCAAAGTCACCTGCCTCACTGAGCACGTGCTCTACACTTCCCATTGACTGTTCCTTTAAATGAAAGCGAGAGRCTTCTTCACCAATCAGTAACAAAAGTGAGTGTGCCTAGGGTCACTCAAGSACACCTAAATGGAAAAGAAAATATAAAAAGTGAGCAAAAGGAGGAGGAGGCGGGAAGATTCCCTCATAACTTCGGGACCAGTGAATGGGCTGAACCCATTTCCTGCTGTCTGGTCAAGACACTGCCTGAGGAGACTCAGACGTTGGAGGGAAGAGTCCATGGTAACTTCTGGGATCGGTCAATGGGCTGATCCCCATTTCCTCCCCTGGGACCAGAATGCGGCCTAAGGAAACTCTGTGAGACTGAGCGCCCTCTCCCATCGGCTAGGGTGAGTGATGATTGTGTGGTTGTACGTTAGAACTAGCTAAAAACCCCACGCTGTTGTAGACAATTTACTGACATCCAAAACCTGTCCTTCAAATGGGGCATTTGAATAAATCATACCATTTATGAACTCAGCTCACTGTTAGGAGGGCGATTGAACCTACAGTCAACAAACTGTTCATGAATCTGATACTGCCAGCRTCAGGCCTGTAGTTGATAATACTGCTGGTGAACTCAATTTGTTCCGTGGAAGGTGATCGGACTTACAGCCGATAGATTGTGAATCCAAGAGTGCCAGAGCTGGGCCTATAGCTACCACAGTATTTGGTATCTCTTCCCCCTCCTTCAGACAGMAACAGCATTGAGAACTGCACATGAACTGGCTGGGATCAGCTGTGCACTAGATCACAGGGCTCAGTAGCTTTCCTGTTATCTCTGAGCAACCACTCAAGTGTAAAAGTGAATGCAGTSTCTGGCTCTGACTGAAGTGTTTTGYAGTTCATGAGACTTTTGTGATCTTTCTTTTATAGAAATTGTTCTCATCAAATAACTCAACATAGAATTACCTCGCAAGGTTCATTCATTAGTGTTGGCTGCTAAATCACGGTGATTTTCCTTCCTGATTGTTTGGTTTTGCCACTTACTCATTTCTGTCCTTGAATCCAGGAACACTTAAAGATGCTTTTTGCCTCTATCACTACTTTCATAAAATGTTTCGTAAGCTGATGTACAAAGAAACATTCAAAAGGCCTCTGAGAAGCAGCTTTTCAATAGTTCTGACCATTCAACTGGTCATTTATGCAATGTCATCCGACCAAACAACATGTTTCCCCTTAAAAAAAAAAAAAAAAAAAAAAAAAGGAAAACCTCCTCACAAATGGAATCCAAACTAATTTCTGAGACATCTCAAAAGGAGCCAGAGCCCAATTCTAATGCTGATTAACAGGTAAAAATCTGCTCACTCTGGCAAAGATGAAGCTGCTTCTTGCATTCAGGTGCCATGGATGTCTAAAGTTACAACTRATAGCACTTGATCTTATTTACTGAAATCTGATGGTGCTAATTCAGTCCCCTACTGGCCCATTTCAGCTTTTGTCTGAAAACGAGCAAGCAGGCTCCAAAATGTCATTCCAGGATTACTTACAATGAAGATGCATGTTAGAAATACCAGAGCAATTAGTGACTGAAGCTGTCAGAGAGGCAAGTTGTGTTCCCAAATCAACACATATCAGCAAAGCGCAATTACCATCATCCTTGCACTGGGGTTATTTTGTCCCTGCTGTCACATAGTTTATACTCGACTTGAACAGGCCCCTGCTTGGGCTTTCTTGTCTCTCCTCCCAGGAAGGTTTACAGGTAGCAGCTGTTAACTCAGCAAGTTAGCAGCTCAGCTTGGCCAACACATATGTCAMGCATCTTCCCYCCCATAACAGTATGCATCTAATTCTCCTAAAATCCTAGAATACTGAAATTTTCTCATTTTTCTTTCTTGTGTACTTGAGTACACAAGATTTAAGCACTTTAATACTTTCTGCCAGGAATTCTGACTTTTGCTRCATGATGATTTTTACTTAGTCAGGATTTTTTTGAGTTTTGTGCATTTTCATTTGTTGGAATGGCAATGGAGGTTGCATATTTCTGCAAGATTGTAGAATTTCTTGTAGGAGACAATAACTGTTCACCCATGTAAAGATAATAGAGACTACGGTAAMAATAATGCATGATATCATTATTAGTCTGGATGAGAAATTTCAAAAGATTGTCTGGAGGCTCCTAAAAGCTGCCCATATTATTCCAGTTAATTTCCTTAGGTATTCTSTCTGCTATTAAGAAAATGTCAGCCCTAGCCTTGTCTTCTCAAGGGAATGCCCAACATTCCTAATGCACAGGAGAAATTTTAAGAACATAAAAATCACAAACTTATTTCCATAAACACACCACAGAGAAATTCTAAATTCATACCTCCTTTCCAGTGAAACTTTGAATGGCTGTATTAAAAGAGACATTAAAATTTCATTCATTTTTCTTCCCAAACTGTGCTTTTTTATTCTGRTACATTTATTCAGACAGTTGATTTAATAAACTTTTGAAAAGATCCCTGTGAACACTGTATTTTTACTCTGTCCATGTTGATCAAATGCAACCCTATAAAACCCCTAGATACCTGCCAGCTATTACCTACTTCTTATTCATRCAGAATATTGTGGAAGACTATGTAAAGGTTAAACAAGTAAAAAATATATTCTGCTTTCCAAAACCTAACCTAAATATTTGATTCCTCTCACCCAACCTAAATCACACATCAGCTGCAGMAAGGGCAAGTTAAAAGCCTGTTTTTTAAATATACTTTGGAAAAGTCATACCTTAGTGAGCCTTTGTGATGGAGCATCCCCTGGCAGCTCTCAGACACGGAGGGATTTCAGACAGACTTCTCAACAGACGTTGCACCTGTGGGCACTAAACAGAGGGAGGGAGGGAGGGAGGGAAGGAAGGAAGGAAGGAAGGAAGGAAGGAAGGAAGGGAAAGGAAGGAAGGAAAGGAAGGAAAGGAAGGAAAGGAAGGAAAGGAAGGAAAGGAAGGAAAGGAAGGAAAGGAAGGAAAGGAAGGAAAGGAAGGAAAGGAAGGAAGGAAAAGAAAAAAGAAACTGTGCCACCATGTAAGGACACCAACTGAGCTAGAAGGCACAAGGTCATGAAAACAAAATTGCTGATCCACTTATTATATATTCTTTGGCGCTTAAGATGCAGNAAAAGGAAGAAAAGGAAGAAAAGGAAGAAAAGGAAGAAAAGGAAGAAAAGGAAGAAAAGGAAGAAAAGGAAGAAAAGGAAGAAAAGGAAGAAAAGAAAGAAAAGAAAGAAAAGAAAGAAAAGAAAGAAACTAACTGTGCCGCCATGTAAGGACACCAACTGAGCTAGAAGGCACAAGGTCATGAAAACAAAATTGCTGATCCACTTATTATATATTCTTTGGCGCTTAAGATGCAGAGTAGCCTGTACCCCACCTGTTTCAAATGGGCTCTTTTCATCCAGAAACATACGTCAGGGTGACTGCATGAGAAACAAACCTGTTTGAACCCCYAGGGGAGAAAAGCAGCAACGCTAACATTTTATTTCACAACTTTCTTCGGGGTTTGAATGACACTAGTGGCTCTCTAGACAAAGAGGAGCAATAGTCTAAATGCACGGCTTCGAGAAAGCAAAGACAGAGCAGATTTTGACTAAATATAGTGGGGAAATGTTTACTTCCCAACATCTATTGCGCAACAGCCTTTACTTTAAGGAAGCTCATTACTGAAAAAARCAGTTTGACCTTTAATCATGCAAATATTCCCTCCTTCACGTCAAAAGCCAAATTAAAATCGCAAGTCTTGCAAAGTTTGCTTGTTCAGGCTTTATGTAAAATAAGCAGATGTTTCCCAGTGGCATTTCAGTCACATCATTTAACAGTGGGGGACAACATTTCCCTGGAGCCGTGCTCCCTTAGGACTGAGTGAAGGGGTTTCTGAAGAAAAACTATAAGCAACAGGACTCCTGTTTGCTCCCAGCCTTCCTTACAGACACATGCCTGCATTARCATACACAGACAGTCTGAGGCATATCCTGCAGAGAGGAAAAGTGCAAAACAGATTGGAAGATTTGGAAGAGATATGGCTGTGGGATATTAATGGGAGGGGAGGGGAAAGAAAAAGGAAAACAGAATGCAATGTAAAAAAATAGATGAAATCAGACTGGAAATTGTATTAGAAGAAATAAAAAATGTGAAAGAAAAGCAAGTTTATACAAAGKTTGTTGCATTTATGCCTGGCCAGCTATGGCTCTGAGGGCAGGTACTAGGTAGGTGCCAACAGACCYGGACTCTGCTGCTTGCCACTGCTGCAGCTGCAGGTGTAACCTCAAGGGATGGAAAGTAACCCAGGAGGTTCTTGGGAAGGGGAAGAATAAGGGAGGAAACAGGTTAAGATAAATGTATAAATATGTTTTAACGCTGCTAGTGACATGGACAGAAAAATGTGAATGGGAACTCCTGTCATCACAAACATTTGGAAGGAGCATAATAATAATAATAATAATAATAATAAATCTGAACAGAACAGAACAAATAATATCATGGTAAGGATGCAAGGAAAGCTGGTCAGAGGCATTTCTAGTCAAGATGTTGCCATGGATTTCCATAGGGATCAGATTTTTACAGTTGTCCACAGTAACATTAAAATGGAAAGAGCTGCAAGTGTAGGACACAGTCAAAGTCACCTCCAGGAATGCAAACCTGCCTCGGCTCTGCTCATGGCTATGAAAACTAAAGGCACAGGGCAGCTGTGTTTGTTAGGCAACAAAAAAAAGCAGAATACAGAGGAATACTACTGCTTTCACAAATACTTGCATTATTTCCACTCTTCCTAATGCACTTTAGGAGACTGTAAATGTTTTCTGGYCCTTACATTGTTACTAGCTCTTCAAAATCTTGCACTACCAACTCCTCCTGCACAGCTATCCTTGATGCAAACCTAGTGCAAGAGCAGAAGAAATAGGCTCAAAACTCCCCAAATCCCAACCACCTGCTCCTGCACCCTCAAAACCCAAAGTATTTGCTTTTGGATTCTTATAACAATCCCCTTAGAACAATAATATGCATATATTTTCAAAACAATGCCCCTAAAAGCTGTATTTGCATTCTTCTTTTGAAATTAATCTATTAGTTTAGGATATTGCTGAAAGTATCAAGCTATCAAGTATATTACCAATAAATTCCAAACACTAAAAAAGGTTTAATTATAAAACCCAAMGAAAATGTGAACAYGCTTGCCCAGTTCTGGCCAATATRRTATAYTCATTGTGTAAGGGAAACTKATGTATGGTGAGTGATRTCCAGCCCTGGCCTGCGCACTTTAGTTTTACAGATTTAGCYAGAGAATATATTAAAGTATTTCAAAATCAGTAAAAAGTATGAAGTCCATGAAGTCAAAGCTGCGGGGATATAGATAAYGACTGCCCTTAGTATTAAAGCTTATGATCTGTTCCAGTGTTAATACTGCAGTCCAAAACCTGCAAAATGCAGAGCTACCCTTCACGTGCACATCCTGTAATCTCAGACAGTCAGAAAAACAAAAAACAAACAAACACCAAAGCTTTTACTCAAAATCACACTGTCCATATGTCATATTTTCAGTAATCTGGCCCTGTGTTAAGGACCCGTTCTGGCGCTCACTATATTACATTGTAAGGTAACCACAGGGCAGCTGGCTCTGACGCCCTCTCAGCGCAGCCTCTGGCTCCTAGGTCACAGCTACCTGTCCTGGCACAGTCCACGTTAAAGTCCTCCTCCTGAGGAACTGACTGACTGTTTGAGCTGTAGTTTGCTTCTGGAGATGAGAGACATTCTTCTCTGCTTTCACCTAACYGCAGCTATAACATACTGACCCTCTGTCAGTATGTTCTGATGATTCTGAARTTGTTTCAGGATATGCACATCTCAGTGCATGCCAACACTCTCAGAGCATGCTACTCAAAGAAAGATTCAGCTTTCAAACCTCAACACAGGGAAAAAAGTAGTAAATGGACATAACATTATCAAAACCCTTACAATAATACACATGCATRACAAACTTGGTCTTCTGGATTCTATTCTTATGTCTTCTGTTCTTACATTGTTCTTATATAAACACAGCATTCATTAAGATTCTTCATATAAAATATAGAAAAAAGATCATAAGGTCCTAAGAAACATAAGGAAATCATATCTCTATATACATAGTACCAGGAAACCCACAGAATTCACTCTCCATTTATATATATCACATGCAATACAAGAGAGATTTTTTTAATCATTTAGTAATCTTCCAACTTGTGAGTAGTCCTCAACAATTTTGCGATATTATCATATGAATTCAGAAATTATGTGTTCACCATAGAGATCTTCTTGTGAGTGTTGCCGAACTCGCACTTCTTGCACACGAACTTGCACAGACTACAGCAGTTTCCCAGAGCTGACAATAGTAGGTAAAGCTTTGTCTGTTATGCTTGTTTAAGACACTACTTAAGACAGTAAAAAGCAAGGAAATTCAAAGTTAGGAGGGAAAACCTAAACAGCCACCCTTTTCAAGGAATGCTTGCTTCTTTGCTGATTTTTTAAATATGGTCTTTATTTAAGCTAAGAACTAAGAACAGAAATTTGAGTCCCATCTAGTAAAAAACAGTTTGCTGATGTCAGAGTTGCATCCAAATTCTGGTCATTCTTACCTTTTTGCTGATATCTTAGGATCTACTGCAAATCATGCATGTATGTGCATGTGTGTGCACACATGTACGTGTGTAGAATACATCAGCTTCACCCTCTTTCACATCTCTCCTTCCCCGTGTCATACACTGGAGGCAGCTGAGCCACGGGGACCTACTGTCAGTATATGACCTACTGTCAGTATATGAATGAATGCTGGAGTACAGTTCTACACTGTGCCCCACTAGCCTTGCTGCAGGAATCTCTGCGTAATTTGTGGGTAACCTCCACAGCAAACAAGCTCTGCTCTTCCCAGATCCCTTTTTTAGCCCGTCTTCCCATCATAGTAGGGCTGTTTAAAGRGGAGTTTCCTCTGCTTAGCTCTAATCCTCACAACTACTCCGAAGTCACTGCTCCATCTTGATGAACAAAGGGATAAGATCCATCTATAACTACTTTCTTTACTAAATTAAAATTTTTCTACCTTTCATCAACAAAATATAAATCCTTATTACTTATTTGAGCAAAAGTAGTAATAACAAGGAAAGCAATATAATTTACTGTAGCAAAACTGAATTTTCTTTCACCCCCAACCCCTATCCAAAAAGACAAAATATGATTTCACCCTGCAGTTTTCTCACATGGAACTGCTCCAAGCAGCAGCTGGCACTGAGCTAGCTGCACAACAATACTGGACACGGACTCCATGAACTAAAGTGCAACAGTAGCTGTAACTCATGATTTTCAGCAACTGGCCTCAAGTTTGTTAGTTTATTAATGGGCCTGGGGTTTTCATTTTAATTTCCTGTTTAATGGCAGGTTTAGGATTTATTGCCATTATAAAAATTGTTTGGAAAGAAATTGTGTGATGGATACAGTCATTAAAACTGCTGCACTTTTACTTTGTAATATAAAACTTGGAGTGATAGTGTTTTGCATTACAAATATATAAAGTAGCATAAAAATTCCCTGAATATGAGTTTGTACCTCATTGCACTGCAGTAAAAAGAAATAGTGAGTATCTTCCATCTAGGCTAATGATTAGACAATTCTCCAAGCAAATTAATACTRGGCTTATTCTGTTTGAGGAAAAGCTTCCTAGAACTCATCACAAAGGGGCTCCAAGCCCATCARGTCAACAGCTTATGAATGTGAGTCCCCTCCTGACTTTCTCTTGGTCACCTAGCACGGGGTCATTAGTGTTCTGAAATCCAGAAGTTTTTGGCTTGCTGTTGCAATGGTCATGTTAAATCAGCGTCGCTCTCCAGRCAGCTAGCTAGTGATATTGAACAGAACTGGAACAGAAAAATGACTACTTTCTCAGGGACCTTTTAATTTTTCTGTCCTTCGACTTGTCTTTTTTAAGCACTTCCTTATCTCAAAGTGGCGATAAAGAGAATAATTACATGAAAAGCAGTTTTATGTATTTCTTTCAAAAAYTTAWGGGGAAGACAGACTTTCAAATCCACTGTCGTCAATATTAACCAAAAATGTCCTTAGAAGTAAGCATGAAGTGTGATGCACCCAGTTAACAATTCAAACCTAAATCTGGCATCTTGTTTGCTTTGCTGGAAGCCTTGGTTTACAAGCCCCAGAGTAAAGATTCATGCAGACTCTCAACACGAGCTTCCCTCTTTAAAACCCCTTCAAAAACACACTTACTGACAATTTAAGTAGGATAGGGGTTTAATTCATGTCTAAACATGATTTTAACTCTTCTGCTTTGTCTTGTAAAGCCAGTTGGACACACATTCTCTCAGTTTAATTAGCAACATATGAAGAGCTCTATGGAAGTGAAAAATGAAAAGATTTGGAGCACAAAACACTGCTGTCATATAAAACCAGTCAAATACTGATCTCATAAAACCAGTCAGGGTAAAAAAAATTAATAATAAAAAAAAAATCAGTGACTTTTATCAACTTTTTTTCCCAACATTTCCAACATCATAGACTTTGTTCAACAAAACATGTTTTTACGATAGTGGCAAACCACAAGTGATGAGATGTGACCTACATCACTCACCACTTTCCTCCGAGTCCCCTGAGATGCTGTCCAGGGACTACAACACATCAATTCTACGTCAACGTGATACTGGGCTTGAGCTGCTAGGTCCTGCCTCTGAGGAAGAGGAGGTGGTACCACACAGCACTGTCCGCACACGGTTTTGCAGTCCTAATCAATGCCTAAGCCTTTTACTTCAAAGCCCCTATGTTAGGCAGGCACTTTTGGGGACCCTCATTAAAGAGCAAGCTGTTCACTTTTGAACCTGTTTTAAGGCTTCTAGATGATTATATCTAAGCTATCTAAAGTGATTAGAAAGACTCAATGAAGGAGAAGGAACCAGTATTGAAGGCCACAGCAATGACAGAGGGTGTGTTTGCAACCAATGAACCACCAGACTTCAGTAGGAGTTCATGGCCATTGAGGATAGGACACAACAACACTCTGTTTACCCTTTTCCTGATAACGATGTCCAAGAAACCTGGAAGAAAGATACAATGCCTTTAACCAAGCAGTAGCAGGAACCATATTAATACTGAGGCACTGAAGCCGTTTGAGGGAGAGGACCTGTGGGTATCCTTTATGCCTTCATTTCAGGAAAATAGCATGCCAGTAGGCAAGGCAATGTATTGCTCAAGAGGCGTAGAGAAAGACTGTCAAGATCCCCTTACATAGCTTCTGTGTCATAATCCACCCTTCTTTTCAGAAAGGCAGAAGAGGGAAAAGAACCAAGCACATTATTTTCAGATAAGGATCTACCTTCACCTATATCAGTTTGTATGAGATACTGTTCTTGACCTACCGTGGTAATTTCAGGTTTTCACRCAAGGACTTGCTCTACAGGCTTGCCATGTACTCATGCAGGTCTGTATTCCAAACACCCACACGTTTTTAGCACAAAATGATTCGCGAAGGTTGCACTAATTATCTCCTCTGTGCTGTCTGCACCAGTATACGAGCAACCTAGGCAATTCTTCCTTTTATATCACACTTGTATGGAAAAGAAGGTGGTCAGTACATTAAATTCAATGACATTTTTTTCTTCAAGTTTGTTTTTCCCATACACTCTTTCATARTCAGATAAACAGATAGCACAAATGCTATTTCTGTGCTTATGCATGTATAAATACGCATCTGGACAGGTTAGAACTGAGCTGCTTCATAAGTTAATCCAAATATTTTTTTCTTCTTTTTTTTTTTTAAAAAAAATCAACATACAACCATAATGGGTGAGATAGAGAAAAGTGTTTGAAACATACTGATACTGACTTTGCTGAGTTTGRGGCATATTTTTATTCCCTTACCACAAAAGGGAGAAGCAAAATAAATTGCATCTTTTCCTTTGTGATAGGTGTGGGGTTTCCCCCCCACACTTTTAAACAAGGGACAGATAGAACTAATTCATAGTGTTTGGAATTATACTATTTGAGATGAGCAAATTCTTGGGGCTTATTTTGTTTTGGGTTATAAATAACAATAGCAAAACCATATTGCATTACATTAACTTAATCCATATCAATTTAATCTTCTAGAACTAGCAAGACTAGAGTAACTGTTCCAAAACAGGAGTGGTTAAGATCTTATAAGAATTTAAGGAAATTAGGTACTTGATAGAATATGTATACTATTCATTGGAAAAGCTTGATAACAAACTGAAAAACACTC
Organism: Eudromia elegans; assembly: GCA_003342815.1. Lineage (NCBI taxonomy): Eukaryota > Metazoa > Chordata > Aves > Tinamiformes > Tinamidae > Eudromia > Eudromia elegans. The sequence goes on along the minus strand of PTEX01000014.1, from coordinate 2,958,084 downwards.
AAAAAAAGAATGAACAGATGCAAAATRGTTTTGAATCCTCCCACATGGAGGTAGTGGCTGATGCCAATTTCAAYGAGTTTCCTGAACTTCAGAAGTGCACACTGAAGCACTTTGAGGCAATAACATTGCAGTTCACCAGATTTATGGCACTCAAACAATTGCAGACCACAATAAAAGCATACTCAGAGCAACTTGTATTAGAGGCTATGTATTAGAGAACGTAAGAGTGGATAGAGCTGTGTAAGATACGCACAGCAAAATAGAGCCTGAGTAGAAATTCTTAAAATTTTAGTTGTTATGTATTTAAGTATTTCAACTCAGACTTGTTGAAGTTCTTTGTGAGCCTTTCAAATAAGCCTGACATCAATTTAGAATGAGATTGGGTTTTTCATGCACACCCCATCCATACACTCTATCTTAGGGTGCTAATCACACCAACAGGTATTACAGTACAATCAAAAAAAAATTAATTACCTTTTCTAGTTTAAACATATATGAAAGCACAAAGAAGCAGCAATGAGAGCTGATGCGTTGTCCAAAAACAGAGGAAGGGAGGAGGACTCGAATTTGCCACTTTAGACATATTAGTTGAGCGGAGACAAACTGAAGTCTATGTTCCAATGGAAGCAGTAACATAGAGCTGACAGAAACGAAATTACAGAGCAGGATAAAGAAGTTGGAGCACATAGTGATCACTCTCCTACCTCCAGTGAGATTCTGCAGCATGTGGCAAGCATGGTCCCCTGGTTTGAAGCAAATTGGAAGATAGCTATAAATCTTTTTTTTTTTTTTTTTCAATGACTTCAATTGCCTTTTCGTGGATGCAACTAACTAAACTATCTTCKCTATTTAGTGCATCATTTTCACATTGTTTTTTCCTAATCTCTATTAGAAGAGTAGTGCCAGTCTCAGTATGTAGAAATTTTGAGTTTTAAACTTTCAGGAATAATTCTGAGTCCAAAAAGTATATTTTTTTTTTTAAAAAAACCCCACACTTCTGAAATCTCTCTCCCAATTTAAGCTCTAGATAGACTAGCCTCTATCTTGCAACTCACTTCAACACTTCTCTTTATGTCAACTGTGTTAAAATCATACACTTCTCATAATGATGAACCACTGAGTAATGGTTAAATCTGTAGTCTCCAGCTGTTAATTTCAGACAAAATGCAGAAAATATAATGTCAGAAATATTGAAAAAGAACTGGAATGAGTGCTCATTCTGTTCATTRCTTTCACAAGACTCCTACACAATAAATCCCTGGTATCTGTGAAGAAGTCATCTTTAGCATATGTCAGTCAATAGCCTTTAAAAACTGCCTSATATTCAGGAACTGAGAGAGAGGCAAACCTAATGCCATCTATTTTAGCACATTAAATGTTTCACAGCCTGCCTTGCAATAGGATGAACAGAAACTGCCAAGTTTGGAGGAATCAAAGAYCAGAGCCTTTTACTCTCACTAGCCACAGTTAGACACCACCAGGAACAGTGATAGAGCACTATTCATCTCATCACACAGGAAGCTASCAGGACGTATAAAAATGTCTTTCCATCACTAACACCTACAGATTAGTCAGTAGACTATAGAAATAAAAAAACAAACAAGCCCATGAGGCTGATACAAGGACTAGAGGCAGAGAGAAGGCAGCAAACACCTACAATGTGCACTGACGTGGGGAAGTCAGMGACACTCAGTAACCCCCATGCATTCTCTGAGTTAAACCATCTCACTTTTAACAGTTAATTAGAATAAAATAAGKTTAATTCTAATTTTCTCTATTTGGAATACTCTAAACTAGAATAATTTAATTACTGTGGGATGAAGTTGTAGAGAATGTTTAAGTCAAAAATAACTGAATACATTTGCAGGGACAGAGGGGAATGAGGAGGAAAAGAATGTTGTAAACCTATAAACATTGGTGAATTTGAATGACTGCATTACCAAGTTGTCTTTTACATAAGAGATGTCATTTGCGTTTATATTTACAGAGATATAAAAGGGCAGCAGAGCAATACAGGCCAGATAAAATTGGACTAAGTGCCATGGAACACAAAAAGCGGAATTTAAGTCACTAATGGATTAGCTAGACCATTTTTCTGCTGAGAAAAAAAAAAAAGATTTTCTTTTTATTTGACTGACCTTTGATAAACYCTCTTCACAAATTGCTTAAAGACATTTAATCTCTTAAATTAACTCTCAAAAATAAACCAGAGTRTCCACACACTTTTTGCTAAGTAACTATCTGACTGGAGAGTTGCTGATGAAGACTGCTGCCCTGGGCCCTGTTCTTATAAACCCTGGTCTGAGTGCTTATTAACTCAACCAATTTCCTTTCCGTTGAGGCTAAGAGAGAGTATGAGTCATTACTAATAGTTCCTAGAGTTAATTCAGTTCAGAAGATCTTTGTTCCTGCACACAGTAGAAACTTAGTTACATACAAGAGAACTGTGTGCCACAGACTACGAACATGGAACAATTCTAGATTAGGTCCCTGGATTATTTCTGAGTTATTTTAAGAGAGATATATCTTATGATTTTCAAAAACTTATAGCCAGAAAAATTAGAAGTCAAGGTATGTCCTACATTTTAAGTTGGAAGTAAACAACAAAAACAAGTCATCAGATTTACATAGTTTTGCAAGTACATGCTGCGTAACGAGCACATTTGAAATGAAACCCACTATTACTGCAGAAACAGAAATGATTACGGCCCCCGATTGTCCCCAGCACTACAAAGCACACAAGACAATCACACGTAATTGGTATAAATTGAACATCCTGAGCCGCCTAGAGCCTAAATTGAGAATAAGACTAGAGACCTATAAATGTTAATGTTTTCTTGAATAGACTGCTGAACTTATGCTCTGTGCTTTAGTTTTAACTCTGAAACTTAGTRAAGTTCTCTCTCCTACTGGCTAACACGTAGTTATCCAAGTTCCAAACATGGTGGTCTTATTTCATGYATTTGGTATGTACTCAGTATTTCTGTGTGTACTGCTTACTGTTGGGCATTGATACTAGTATGGTGAGGAATGACTATGATTCAATTCATCAGATAAAATTCACCCATATGAAAATATACTGTCTGGATTTCAAAGRCAAATGAGACTTTACATCATTGATGAAAAGATCACCTTTCATTTCCAGYCAATGTTATATTTTCTCACAAGAGGAATGGTTGTTTTAATGAATAATATGATTTGAGAGTAGTATTAATATTCATTTTTTAGTTAAGATTCATTTTTTAAGATTAATTTTTTACATTTTGTAGTAATTGTCTTTCCTACTATAGATTCAATTCCATTGGTTATTCCATCCAAAGATCGAAGGCTGTATTTCCTCCTTCCTGTGTAGACACAACACACAGAAAAGACTCTTTTAAAATGTTACTTCATGATGCTTTTAGAGATTTTTAGCTGTTATGCTGTACCTTGAGAGGAGCTTTAAATTAATGCAAAATGCTGGGTACGATAAAACGAATTCTGAATGTAATAGTCAAATTTGAGCTTCCAGACAGTAAACATGCTTCAGGTCACATGCTCGCTATCACTATAGGMAGATTAGTGTACATTGTCACTTTTTGCACTAAATGGGTATGGAATTCCATTACTAAGAGGGCACAATTTCTGCCCTTAGCAACAAGGAGCTTGATTAACAGAGCTCATGCTGTAATTCTAACCAGTCTCAGGGGAGAGTCAGGAGATTTCTGCASTGGAACCTGATTAAATATTTTATCATTTTTATGGATTCCAAATACTACTTAGAGATCACGGATGGGAAAATCAGCTTCAGTTGGAAGGAGATTAAATTGTTTTATGGCATTAACTTTTGTTAGCCATTAAAGTTTATTGAAAGTGCCATAAGCTACATTACTCCTTCCTTATTTGCAATTTATAGTGCRTGAGCCACTAGGATACACTACAGAAGGAATATATGTTATTTAAAGCAAACTACCTCTAAATGGGTGAAGGCAATGCAGAAATGAGTCCTAATGCTGCTGGCTGCTCCATCTTAGCATTTCTGTAGGGTCTATAGTTGGGATTTGATAACCTAGTTGCAAAAACTAAAGTAGCTCCACAAACCTAGTTAAGAAATGGTAATACTTTAACCAATTAACCTGCAGCCAGCACAGCTTCAGTTTCTGCAAATGTCCACATATTGCACATAGCACAAAATCCCAAACTACTAATCTTTTCTTAGTAGTGACATTCCTGTGCCTTGTAAGGATCCAGATAGATTAGAAGTTATTGCATAGTCTCTCACATGCACATACAAATCTACCATTCTAGAATACAAAAGAGAAGTCTCTGCTGCCTCCTTTCAACAGMTGAATTAGGGCTTGAAGATCTTTTATTCACAAGCACTCAGGGAATGGCAACCCATTTGTTGGGTTGCTCTGTTATATCTTTACATGCTCTCTATTCCAAGTCACTCACTTGTGCGTAACACTGGAAGTCAGCTCAGAGATGAACACAGAGATTGGTTTTTGAGGCATGAGCTTGGTTCCAGTCAAGTTGCTTGTTAGTCTTTTAACTGAGGTTTGAATATCCCCATCTTAAGCACCCTAATGCCAAAATCAAAAGCATTGTTCAGACTAGGTATATTAAATCTGCTTAAAGCCCTTTTTATCTCATAAGATGGTTTTGATCTAAGTTGGAGCCTTTTGCCATGTATGTGAAGAAAGACCTTGTTCCTTTTGGTCTGCAAGTGCTAAAAAATATCTAGGGCTTTACAAGGTTATTTTCATAAGCTAAATAAGCTTATGAAAGTAGGTATCTGTTGTTACTTTGCTGCACTCTATTTACTAAACACAAATAGTATTCTCATTCACTGATGTCAGCTTCTTCCATCAGGCTTTTAGAAATAAAAAGATAAAAAACTTGGACATCCTCTGGACTGTGAAACTTCATTTGTTCAAACATTCAAACTTGACCTYAATCTAGCTCAAGTTGAGATAGATCTTAAGCTTTACCTGTTCTCATGATCGGCTYTCTTCTATTGCCTCCTTCACGCTTACTCAGATACTTGTTGCTGCCTAACAGTTCCATGAAGACCAGTCCTCCCAAGGAGCTTCCCTTTTGCCTGCCTCAGCTCAGCTCTCACCAGACTCTCTGCATGGCTCAGAYTGGCTCAGACAATTGCTGATTGCTCTTGTGGGAAATTACCCTGCCAGGAACATACACGTTACATTAAATACCGAGAAGCCTCATCATGAGAGAGACATGAGGAAAGAATTTAATAGAGATCATTGCCTGGGAAAAGTAATTGAGTTGAGCCCATTCAGAAGGTAGAGATACAAGTTAAACTGGTTTGGACATTAGCTTTTTCCTTGTAACTTCCTAACTTGCTACTTCTAGCAGAGAACAGAGCAGATAAGAAAGTACACGGTCTTAAAAGCAGTTTACGTTCTGCAACAGGACTTGTCATTCTTATTTTTAGTAGCAATTTTCCCTTGCTTGAAGTGGCAGTAATAAAAGCAAAAATATCTCATTTTCATGCATGATGSTTACATTTCCTTTTACATCAGCAATTTAATACTAATCCCTTAAGAAGTCACCATTATAAACTGATGTAATACTACTATTTTCCCAAAATTTTGGGATAAGAGTAGACTTGCAGCACTGCTCTGTTAGAGATATACCTAATTACAAATAACGATGGTGTGACAAGAACAGTTTTATACTGTATAGATAATGCACATGTGCAATGAGATGAGGGTAAAAGATTTAGCTTGACAAGAGAAAGATGCACAAAACAGGAGGAACTGATTAATTTAAATTAACAGCAGCAGGAGTTATGCACTGCTGCATAATGGGAGTCATTAGCTAAATAAAGCAGTTTACAACATCATTCTCTGCATTTGAGGAAGTTAAGGGAAACATCTGATAGTGGGTCCTGTGGTGAAGCCATGGGTAAAACTGGATGAACTGGTGCTCCCAGGAGTCCAGTATGGGATCTCTGAAAGTTTAAGTGAAGTTTATATCTAGTATCCTGTAGCGAGCTTGAAAGCCTAAAATTTTAAAGGTGGAAAGAGGGAAGATGGAGAGATGGGGAAGAGAAACACATTCTGGCTAAAGCAGATTCTTACTGGAGTGCCCAGAACCCAGGCCTGTAAGTTAACACGTGTTAAAGCAAGCCACAAGTCAGAAGTGTTCATGGAAATCCATCCTAAAACCATGTAGGCAAATTTCCATTGATGCAGTTCTGAGAGCTGAAACAGAAAGGTCTTCCTGAAACCAGAAATGTTCTGTTGTTGTTCTAAAATGTTTCTGAAATGTTTCAGGTTCCATATACCAGCATCAAACACAATTTTGGATTGGCTTCTTGAAGTTTAGGGCTATATATCTTTTCTCTCCATCTTTAACAACAATCAGTTATTTGTTGTGTTCTGTCTGTTCTCATTGCAAGCTTTCTGGGACAAGGTTTTTGTTCAGAGAGATCTTCGGTTGAAGGAATGATCTTGRTCACTGCTGCAACACACTTAATTTCCATAAATCCTATCTACAAAGATGTTGAGATGAGCCTGGGAGAGACAGGGCCATAGTGCCAGTATACTAGTTTAATTAATACTGATTTTCTTAGAAGAGCAATTGCGCATCAAAAGGAGCTGTTTGTTATTTTCAGCCAATTTCTACAGGAGAAGAAAGACTCCGTTAAAGGAAAGCCTTAAAAATAGGCAAATAAAAACCTCCTAGAGCACGAACRAAAGCAATGCTAGAGAGAAAAACAGACCAAGAAACCTCAAATGACCTGAAAAGCACTGAGAAGCTATACCTCAAGTTTCTTAGTCCTGCACATGTTCTGCCTCTCTTTTTTAAAGCCTTTTCTCTTTCCTGTCTTTTACACCCAGAAGGAAACAGTGCAAGTGATTTACAGAGGGGTGAAGACCACCGATAGATYTGCAAAACTGCAATCCCATAATGAATAAGCAAGCATTATCTAGTGACAAGGGATCAGGCTGAACTGTAAAATAAAGAGCCGAGTATTCCTAGGTGCAAAAGGAGGGAGCATAAGAGGGAATATTTATCTTAACCATCCCAAAAAGCAGTKTGCCTTTATCATTTTATTTGTGGCATTTCRTTTAGCTGTTTCTCAAGGATATKCCAGTCTAGGGACATAATCACCATACTCCCTGTGTCTACACTTAGGGAGGTCAGCGGCAATACTCAAGATAACAGCCAATTACTACAATTTGAGATTATTCATTAATAAGGACTTTCTTTGCAATAGCCTATTCTTCTGCATGTTTCATTATCTCTGAACTCATTCCTTTCTGTTAAATTTGTCTGCAATATGCTAACTCAGAAAGACAGTTACATAATTTGGATGCCTTTTTCCCCTGTGCAATCCAAAAGATGAATATGAGAGGCAATGTTGAGATKCCTGTCTTTGATTTTTCCCCTTTTGGCTATACCAGTTAGTTTTTGTTATATATTAACTTAGGATCTGARCAGTGAGAAGGAGGTACAAATTGAATAGGTGTAATCCTAAGTGTGAAGAATACTATAYACCTGTTAAAACCTTCCGGAACTAGGCACACCAGGAACCCTCGTATGAGAAAAATTCTYGTAATAATGAGGCAGAAAGCTCAGAAATTCCTGAGCTGACCTAGGAACTCATAGTTTTAAAGGATCTTTTTCGGTCTCAGACCACTTAACCAGACTTCCAGACTGCAAAATTTACACCTTGCAGCAAACCGAAGAAGTCAAGCACAATYTTCTGGTCTGTGCAACAGAGAGTTTACTTAATTCTCGTTGCCTTCTTTGTGTCATTATAAAGGGAATATTTCTCCTTATCCACTTTCTTATCATTGGAAAAAATAAAGAAATAGGTGTTAAATTCACAAGTTGTGCCAGGCAAGTCTAGAGCTAACCTTGAATTAGGCATATATCCAGTCAAATCAATGAGGCAAGGCTGAGAAAAATTCTGGATGGTACCACGTCCTTCTTAGAAAAATGGTTCAACACATTTCAATACAAAAAGTGTGAACCAAAARAGTACCCATCTGGTATTTATCTGCATTACCACAGAATAACAACCTATCAGAGAAGCAAGTTAAGTTCTGTATGATCAAAACCACGTAGCACCACTGCAAACTTTTGTATACTCCCCTACTGTGAGGCATCCATCACAACATGGTGCCTGAAGAGCGCACTCGGAGCACACGGTTTCCACAGAGAACTGGATAATTCTCAATAGCAGCCAGATCTGCCAAAGCAGCTTCCCTGCTACAAAAAAAGTCACATATCCCAGCACATGAAGTCATTGCCAATTTGGCTATTCTTCATTTTCAAGTATAAATTCCACTAACAGCAAGGACAGTTGCCTGCTTGCCTGGTTTCTCCCTGTCCATGCCCACAAATCATGTGTTTGGGAAACCTCCCTTTTCCACCAGAACTCCATCTGCACCTCCACGCAAGTCTGTGGTTTGCCATCTTAGGTTATTACATGAAAGGAGGCTGTACTTGCTCTGCATTAAAGACCTTTTTACAGAYTCTGCAGGTAGCACTTGGGATTTTCAAGGCATACTGCTGCCTCTCCCAGGCTGTGGATACAGTTCTGAGGAACTGAACAAGGACACACACAGAAACCTGCAGCAGTGAGCAAAATTAGAGTGGTATGAGGAGACCTTCCTCAACATCCCCAAAGCCAACCATGCTTTACGGAGGCTCTAAGTAATGCATCAAGTCACCTTGCTGCTTGAGGTTAGTTTCTGCTGGTGTAAGGGGAAGAGAAACTTCTCCCATTGAATCAAAGCAAGCAAACTGCAACTCTGTTGTGAAGGCACATTAGAAAAATGTGGGCATCTATCATTCCTGATATATTATAGAGCCTAGATTCAACATTCAGCCACTCATTTACTCTCCTCCAAAATTGCATCACCATATGGAAGTTTTTACCATGACTTACTGGATTAAAAAAACAAATGCTTCAGTGCTTTGTGCATTGAAAGCTACCATCTCTGATATTCCATGCTTAACTTAGTTATCAATGGGCTTGTATCTTGCACCTTTTTATTTTCATAGATAGCTAAAGCATAACAGGTATGTTCCATGGATTTAAACATAGGGAACCAAAATGGAAGAGAGGAGGGAGCACAGAGAGAAATACTGATGAATTAAGTCATTGTATTTTACATAAACCTGTATGATATTTCTCATTTTGCCATCACTAAACAAAGACCATAATTAAGATTTGATATTAACATGTTCAAACACAACAAGAAGGGAGGAACTGTGCCTGAAGTTTAACTTCAAATATTTTAAGTACCTGCGATTCACTTTGATAGATGAGATCTAAAAAAAAGTTACATGACTTTTAGTAACTTATCCAATCCTGTAATTAGATGCAAACATTTTAATAAGGAAATTGGAGTCAAATTTTTAGGGCATCTGTCTCCCTTTGAGGGGGCTTTCGTTCTTAGAGCTCCTCTATAGTACTACTAAAATTGCTCTTTTAAAAAAAAAAAAAAAATCATTGTTCAGTTCAGAACTACACATAGAATTATTAAGTCAAATATTATTTCCAGCGCACATTTCATTCTGTAAGATACACATATTCAATAATTCATTCACTGTTAGGGTTTACAATAGAGATGGAAGGGATATGAAAAGTTTTGACCTTCATGATTAAATACTCCAGTGACAGACAAGTTTTGATTAAGTGAAAAGCTTCATAAAGGCATCAATTACATGTCCAAGGGCAGAAAGTTCCCTGAATGAAAAGAAATAAGTCTCATGGTTAAGACTCGGGCTCAGGAGGCCTTTGCTCCATTTTTAGTACTGATACAGGATTCCTGTTTGATCACTGGAACAAGGCACTAGAGATAATTCTCAGAAGTAATTAGGCTTTGCAGTGTACAGTGTCTGTGTCAAGTTTAGTGCTGAGATTTCCAGCTCAATACACAGGCCAAGTAAGGATCTTCACAGACAGCATGAAATGGAGCCCACGAAGGACTTGGACACTTGCTAGGCATGTCAGGAGAGTGTCTTATCTATAACCAAACTGCAGAGGTGTGTATCTTTCCGGTCCTCAAAACACCTATAAGAGGTAGATTAATTGGCAAGAAATGCAGATGATGATGAAGCTGACTCTTTAGTAGTGTAATTCCAGAGACCATTAATTTGGTGATGCTCATTCATAAAGGTTTGGTTCCTGTGGTCAAACACTTTGGTTAGTCGGTGAGAAGGATGAAACAGGTAACCTCAGGGCTGATTCAAAAGCTCAGAGAGTTACTGCTCGCTTCCCRCAGACTCCAGTTAGCTTTGGATCAGCAGCTTAGCTGTCAAGAGCCTGAACTAATGCTCAATGAGAAATAATAMTCCATCTTTATGACAAAAGATAAAGATCACCACATCCGGACGTATTTCATAATCTAGAAACACCACACGGTCATTTTAATTTAGCTACAATAAGTGATAAGCAATGCTTGTTTGTRTGTTGAAAGCTAAATAGTGAATTTGTAAGCACTGCTTGTTTTGATGATCAGTATCATCTTATTGCCTTTTTATTGGGTCAACTGGRAAGTTCCCTGGTTAAGGATTTAGGGGGGCAGGATTCTTAAGTCCTAACAACAACAAAAAGATTTCTGTGAAAAAACACACATGTTCTTCCCTCTCACTATTCAGTATTGAAGAAACTTCCTATTTTTTCCCCACATACATTTATAGGTATTTTATATTTACAAGGAGTCATTAGCCAGCCGAAGTCTAGTTACACACTTACTTCGTGTGTGTGCAAGTTGAGATAAAAATGTTATATTTCCCCACCAGCTGRTACCTCTCTCAATTGCACAGCTACTTGTTTTACAGAAGAAAGAAAATATTCCAACATATTGCACATTAATATGAAAGCATTAGTTCATCTTGTTAAAAATTCTCTGTGAAGTGGCTTTTCTTAAAATTTCTCCAGCAAGTATGTGTCAAGTCCTTCTTCCTGTACAATTTTGTCTGCATTTCTTGGGATTATTTTTTGAGGAACTTTGTAAAACAGTACTTCTGTAGCCAAAAATCAATGCCCTGCCAATTTTTATTTCATTATTTAAAACATTCATTTTTTCTCTTTGTAGACAACATAGTTAAAATGCAAACTGGAGGTGAGTTCTCCGATARCCATCAATTTTGTTACAAAATGCATTTTAGAAACACCTTTCAAGTTTTCCTCAAACATGGATATTCATGAGTTTGGCTGCAGATTCTTTGCGTCAGGTGATAAGCAAGAAGGGAGAGAAAAAAAAAAATTAAATAGAGCATGATCCCAGATAGAATGTGCAGATTGGCAGCCACAGAACAGCTTACCGCTAAACGTGGGCTGGAGTTCCTAAGAGACAACGAATGCAGAGCGCACACCTGCCATTTCTCAGAGTCGTTGGGTCAAAATAAACAGCTACGCTTCCAGCGCTGGCTTTGTGCGGAGCATTAGCGAGCCTGGGAGCGTTCAGCGCTGCCAGCGAAATACCCGCTCTGCCGCRGGTAGCAGGGAAGGGACGGGCTGCTAGACAAGTAAGGCATACAGCTGGATTAAAGGCAAAAAAGCCCCATTCAGATAAAATGCGTCACTGCAGCTCGTTTGCCGACGTTCACTCCCCGGCTGCCTGCTTTACCCGGCAGAACTCAGGATAATCACTGCTCCTCGGCTGTTCACTGGGAGGCCGGCCCTTTCCTTTAATGTCCAGCTGGATAACTGCCATGAAATCTCCAATAGAGATTCAGCTCTGAAAAGCCAATATTTTTAGACACAGATTTTTAATCTCTCTTTTTTTCTTCAGCCTAAAAGTGAGCTTTAATACCTTCCTCACACACTCCAAAGCCCTTGTATTTCCTCTGCCCTTCTCACTATGTGCCATGTTACTAAAGAACAAGATATCTCACAAAAAACTTGGCTTCTCTTTTGCCATCTTTGACAGTCTTCCCTAAACCAAAACTTTTTAGAAGCACATTATTAAAACAAATTTAACTGCTGGTTTTCTTCACACACACACATATATATATATATATAAAAATATATATTTTATTCCTTTTAGAGGGGGAAAAAAAGCTAAGCAGCCAAGCAGAGCCATCTCCTCCCCATCAGGCAGAGTTACAAGTGGCACCTGCAGGTGARCAGCTCTGCTTCCCTTCCACCTGTGCACTTAAAGAGCTCTCAGCACAGAGTGTATAATGCTCCAGCCTCCACATTTTCATTTCTGGGCAGGCATCCTTTTGCAGGTAGCACCTGTGACCTCTGGTTTCCTTTTTGTTACCCATGTGTGTAGTAAGAACAAAGTGGGTTTTGTTTTTTGGTTTTTTTTTTAAAACTTCATTCTGGCTTTATTAACTGGCATGCAGGCTCTCCTTTTCAAATAAAACCTTTTCTATCACAGCATCCTTCTCAGCTTTTCTCTCTTCTTAATAGTATTCCACTTGGAAGGAAAATAAGCCATTAGTGTAAGTTCTTAATGTTTGTCTAAGAAATCCACTGTGATAGATACAGCTATGATGGCATTTACAGAGGCACCTCRAGAAGAAACTAAGTTCATGTATTTGGAGAGGCAGCCCAGGCAAGTCACAAAGATCCAAATAACATCCTAGATAATCATCATGCTAATTTCAGTTTTAAACTCAGTATAAAACAACAAGTTTTGTTCTGCTTGTTCACTAGGCCAAAGATTTTATCTCTGGAGGAAAAAATGAAGCATGAGATTTTGCTACTGTATCACAAAGTTTCTTCCAAGTCCTGTTTGTTAAATTAAGAGATATTTGCCAAACATTATTTCATCCTTTAAACTTTTTTTAAGGCATTGAATTACCTTCAAAATTAAAGCAGGCAATTGCAAAACACATTTTGCCATTAATGTAATTGCTTTCAGCCATATTTCTTGGACATTTTGCATTTGACAGAAAGAGGGAAGAAATCATGCCMATTTATTTTATGTAAGCACTGAACTTGATGAACTCAGCCAATTACAGGATAGCCTTGATCAATTTGTACCAGAAGAGAAGTGAATCACAGGTTTTTATCTGGAATGAATTATCAAAGCAATATGATAAAATGTTAACATTAATCCTCATAACAGTAAATAGCACAGTCGTTACTTACTCCTGTTAGCGTATGCTCCAGGTTATTCAGATGCAGCCTGAGCCACTGCTCAAGACAAACAACTTCAAATGTTTTTCCCCCCGATCCTTTACTGCGCAGGGCAGGCCCATCCCTTGGAACACCCTCGCGTAGCGGGGCACCCCAGCACCTCACGGCGTGCCATCAGTTCCACATAGACCATATGCAAAATCTGTCTCACAATTTTCACCCTCCTCCTCCAGCCACCCACAAGCCCTTTACTGCCTGGGCTTCCTTCTCAAGTTCACCACTGTAGTAAAGTAGCACAATTAGCTGAAGAGTTAATCTGAAAACTCACAACCCACCACAAGGCTAGGTAACTATTAAACACGTCCCTTTCAAAACCTTGTTCAAAAATCGGGCCAAAACATAGGTAGTACAAAACACATTTTCCCCCTCCTTCCTTGCCAGATGGTTTTCAGCCAACTCAGCTGCTCCCTTATTCACCTCTGACCCTCAGATCACCTCTCCAGGTGATCCATCTACCATCCAGGGACAGAGTTTAATACCAGTCACTTTTCAATGCAGCCTCCTGGCTCAGTGAGGCAGAACCTGACTAGCACCTTGTTTCTGGGTGTCCTCATCTAATTAGGCCTCATCTAATGCAGCCAGCTCCACCTCATGCCTGTTAATCACAAAGCCTCTTGAATTCTTTTTTGTAGTTAAATCAGTTGACACCCCTGGAAAGGGTCTCTACAAATTCAGAGTCCATTTCCCCTCCCTATTTAAAATTTTACCCTTATTTTTTATCTTTATTTCACTTTCTCTCTTTGCAGAGTTGGAAATGCTCAGGTGTTTTCCCAGYTCAGCTGCATGCTCTGCTCTGAGCGGTACCAAAGATCTGCCTCTCCTACGCTGGGTACTTCTGGTGGCAGCTTTTGGTTTTCCAAAAGGAAACACTGTGATGTGCTTTACACCTTCCCTCCTCTGGGTATTATYCTCATAAATAGTCTGCATCTTCTCTCTCACTCCTCTCACAGAGGACATTTCCAGCTTGCAGCCTCTAGAAGTCATTCTTTCTTCTCTTTTTCTCAAAAACTGCTTCATAAAGTTTGCCTTTACAGTGTCCACCCTTTCCTAACCCTTCAGCATCCAAAACACAGACTGTCTGCAAAAGGCCAAGACCAAAAGCACCTCAGCAGCTTCCCARCTGTCTCACAACCACATCCAGCAGGCTCAACTCCAAACCACCCTCCGTGAGCCCTTATTTCACCCAGTCTCCTACAGCAGAGACCACTCCTTCTAGATCCCATTAGCTCTTAAATCACACGCAGCTCAAACAGGGGGCTGAATAGGGCCCAGAATTTGTGCAGGCTACAGGGTAGACAGCCTGTTACAGCTACATTGTGTGTAAATTAACTAGAATTAGGATGTTGAGGGAATGGGCATGTTGGGGTTGCAACCAAGGAATCAAATACACACAGATAGAACCTCTTTAAATTATTTCACTATTTTCTCTAAAACTTTACTCAGCCTTYAATACTCAGCCTTCTTTTGGGATACATTAAAAAATGTTCTGKTTTTGGTTCCCACTCAGAAACAGAACTGCTTTTTGTCCCAAGACAAACTAAGATTTAAAGCATGATATTGCTAGCATAAGTTTGATCTTAGCTTTTAGTAACTTTTCCTACATCAGCATACTTCCTCTGCACAAAACTCACATTACAATTCCCCACAACCATACATGGTATATTCTAAAAACGCATGTCAGACAGTTTCATTCTAATTGGTTTGTAAGGGAGATATGTAAACCTTTCTTATGCGCAATAAAAGGTAATAAAACTGAGCTATGGTGTCTTACCAAATCTTTTATGACTGTAAGTTTTGTCACTAACCTCTGAATTAAAAAAAAAAAAAACTTGCCTAGTAGTCAGTACATTTTAGCAGATTATTCCATCATAGTACTTCTATTAAATAAAACATTCTCTTGCAAAAAAAATATTACCCACATATTTTGCAYAGTATTGCAGTAATCTACTGTAAGGTAACTACTGATGGAGTGGGGGCTGCTAGAAGCAGCCAGTGAGCTGAGAGGGAAGTCATCACTTTTTGTTGGGGGTTGGACATAGGGCTAGTTGAAGAGATTTGATCCATAATTATGGGTTTTATTATGGGAGATAACAAACTTTAAGCTGATATGTGARTGCGGTTCTTGTACTTTCTCTGGTGGGGAGATCTCAGATACAAGTACTGCTGTTCTTGGGACCAGACTTTTCTCTCATAAAGCAAAGACATTTGGAAAAGACTTCAGGGACTTCAGTGGCTATCGATGTATGTTTAAGGAAAGATCAACATTATCTTTTTTGGTTTGTAAAGTTCCAGTATTATTTCCAATAATATCAATGCTCATGTGAACTGAATGTGTTAAGCGCATTGGTGTTTCTGTTTGAAGATGAAAAGAATCAAAAACTTCCAAGGTTGAAAATTTTGTATTCTCTTGTGTATCCCTAGAGAATTCCTAGAACAGAGGAATTCAACTCAAGGAGCAAAAAGATGTGTGAAGTTACAAATCAAAAGAGCCCTGAACTTCTACCTAAGCATGAATTAGGTAAACTGTAACATGATGGTAAAATAGCTTTATAACCAAACACCCTTGGGCATTTTAACACAGAAATAATTATTTAATTTGAATGTCTCTGGTTTGAGCTGTCAAGTTCAGGTTTCCTGAGCAGCAGTGTCCATATTTAAAAGTTTTTGTTCTGTGCATGTGRACAGAAAACCACCTTGTTCTCCCAATTATTTTGATGAATGCTAAATGCAACACAGCYTTCTCCACAGTGCTTTGTCAGTGCTTTGGTCATAACTTTTTCCTTTTTGTGAGTGGGAGCACAAACAGATAAAAGTCATGCTAAAAATCTGAAATCTGTGTGTTCCAGGCATAGAATTTCTTTAAAAAGCAATTTCTCTAGTAAGATGAAATGCCAGCAACCTGAAACTAAAAATGATACAGAGTTTTTAAGATCTTACAAGATTTACATCTAACCTTTCAAAGAACAGAAGATTTCCGAGAAACTGATTCCACTGTGGGGCAGCTCTTTGGCTGTTCAGAGCAATATAATCATCAGAGTCATTGTGTGTGCCCCATAGCTTCATCAAAGGGGTGCGTTATTGCCAAGGATAGCATATGCATTGCTGAACATATGTTCTGACCTGAGTGCGCACTCCAGTCCGTATGTTTGAACTAAACTGCCAAAGAGCGATCACTCCGTTTGCAGAATCCCACTAAGTAAAGTTTACTTAACTTCCATATCAGAATTAGGAYGTTCTTTATAAGTAGGAATTTAGAGCAATTATGCCCAGACTCTTTTTTTTTTCCCCTCTATTTCTTGTTTTTTCTTTTTGGAAATGTTTTAAATGMTGTACAAAACATTTTACCTTAGTGATGGCCTGTTGGTGTCCTTCAAAGAAGATCCAGGTTATTTATTTGTGTTATTCATACGTGGACAGWATACTGATATTGTCCTGCTATACGTCCTACCCACCGACAGTCTGTCACCATGCAGACTGCAGCCAGAGCCAGGGACACTATTTTGCCAACTGCTGCATAAATTCAGGAGGTCACCAAACCAAAGGGTACTTCTCTTTCATTCGATGTAGAGAAGACAAAGCAGTAAATCTTTTAAATTGCAGCAGTGTTCCTTTGTATCTTTCTGTGACTCCTGATATATGCAGTAGTAGTCATGGCCCCAGCTGATACAATCAAGGTGCTTCTGTTGGCTCTACTGCTAATTGGCTGCRTGAACACATTCTGTGTTCACATTTCTGAAAAACTGGCCCTTTTTTGTTCTATACTTACATTCAGAGGTTTTAATTTAATTTTAAACAATATGAAGCAAAAAAAATTACATTATACACTGTTATTCTTGTGTAGACAGTATATGGAGACTGGACAGTGATATATGCTACCCACCTCTACCCACCTACAGTCTTGTCGGTTGCATTTGGCCCCAAATACATTGCATAGCTTCCGCCTGTCACTCATAAACTCTGTAGGAAAGAGTAATTTATGAATTTAAAAACATGAAAGAACCCAATGCCTCATGGAAATTTTAACAAAGGTTAACAGGGATTTTGTTCAGTGCTATAAACAAGTACTCATTGTTTTCATTTGTTGTGTTTTTTCAATCTGCTCCACAATACAGTTTAATAAGAAAGAATTAGTTGATAATTTGGCACAAGAACAAGCTGCCAAGCTGATGATTTATTAATTTAATTCAGAACTTACAATATTTTGTTTCTTGCCTTGCCAGAGAACCTAGAACTTCAATAAATTATCTTTCTTTTCCATTTGATTATTAAAGCAACCTATAACAGAGTCTGTTTCAGAATTAAAGGTCTGCATTTTAGAATTGTGAAAGCTACTGGAGCCTATTTAACCAGGTAGTCAAAATGAGCACCAGGGAGCACAGAGATGTGAATACAGCTGCTGCAATACAGAGAGAACTGGGAGGTAGGTCGAAAGCAGATCCGTTTGTTAGTCTGTYTAAGATCTTGGAAAGTTTTTGGTCTCTAGTTAAAAATTAGAAGAATCAAACAGGTACAGACTCTTTAAAGACAGAACAAATATATGGGTAGTTGCAGTTCTTCAACCTGAATAAATACTTTGTTGTAACAAGCATTACAAACTGAGGTGTATCAACCTTTCCTTCTGTGACACAGAAGACTGAAGCGAAAGACAAGATGGACCTCTGTAAGTCTTAAAAGGAAATGAAGGGTTCCATAKACTTATGCATAGCATCAGTCCAGTTTATCAAATCTTCCATTATCAATATTACTTTATTTTCTGCTCAAAGTATGGCAACAACACAGAGCTTAATAAAATGTTTCCCAACAAAAGTTTTCCTTAACTTGAAAGCTCTCTTTGCCTACTATAAAGATGAACATCCTGTCCTGCAGTTTAGTCTGCAAGATACTTGTATATCAAAACATCAGTGTTTTCATCACAGCATACAGCAGTTTACAACATCATGCTCTTAAATTTTCCAGGTATTAATTTTTAAGTATTTATATCAGACAAATACACTGCTCAGGTTCACAGAACAAGTTGTTTCCATGACTCATTTCTTTGTCCACAGACATCACTCATGCTGTCTTTGAAAGACACTCATGCACAACCGCTGTCTTTGAAAGACATTTCTATTTTTTGTCAGAAAAGGATGAGTGTTAAAGGCCTATAAATATTGATAGATACTAAAAATGTACCTGACATTACTCAAATTGTGCTTTTTGTGCTATAATTAAAAAAAAGATTCCAATTTTTACAAGCTAATGCTTGCACATTGCAGMTCATTAAGTATAATAACATACTTGGCAAGTGATGCTTTCCTCTCTTCAGAGAATGTTAAAAAGAAAAAAAAGACCACTCAAACTGTTGTTCTCTTCCTTACGACTTTTCTTTCCAAAATGTTTCTATGCTGGTAGAGAATTAAGATTGCATGGGTATGTGTGCAAATACATTCATATGAACAGGAAACAAAAYCTTTGGACACTCAAATGAGATCTGATGCTTTACTCTTTCTTTATTGATGTTTCACTTCATATTTAGTACTCACAGAATTTGTATGTTAAAAATGGTGTCTGTCAAKTGTCTGGAACTTGTATCATAAACATAATTCTCTGATAAATTTTGCATCTTTGATGAATCTTAATTTAATATGAAGAAGAGATAGAGCAAACCATTCTATTTTTTGTATCTTAAAAATCAACGATTGGAAATCTAGGAAATTGAAACTTAATATTGAACTGAAATTCACTCCTAAAATAATCTGATATTTAACCCTGTAGCATTTCATAAGCAAATTCTCCCTTAAATCTTAAAATATTTCAGAATAGATACTAAAGCAGGGATCTGGGGCTCTTTAAATGAAGATTTAATATGCAAGCTTAATAAAATAATACTTCCATGGGGAATATTTCTTCTACTCTTTGTGAGCAAATTACCCTAATACAGGTGAATCTTCTTTCCTTCCAGCATATATTTTCCTATGAACTTATGGCTGTTCTCAGTTTTTTTGCTATTTAAAAATTAACCCTTGATAAAGTCTAATGATCGATAATGCTCTGTTGCAGGAAGTTCCACTGTGTAGTTCTGTTTCACACTTTGAAGGCATTTCCATTTATTATGCTTATCACTTTTGGCTTTGTTTTGTTTTATCTTATATAGTCCATCATTCTCTTATAAGAAAAAAGCAGAAAAAAATGTCATAGCCACATTTTTAGATGGCAAAAACTGAATTCTACTTGTGCAAAAAAAGGACAAATTTGYCTCTTTTTCTCAGAATTTTGGTACTTACAAGGTAAAAGAAGGTTTGTTTCATCCAGACCTTTGATTTAATAAAGTATGAATATTCAAATTCAAAAAAGATGTSCTCATTAAATTCCTGCATCAGATTTAGGTATTGATTTTATATTATTACTTAAACTACAACATGCTTATTAMTAGAAGATGGCATATAAATATTAATTAAACTAATTTTCATAGTATGCTCTAAAAATGCCATTAGATTATCAATATATACAGTACACTATTACGTATAACATATATTATGTATGCTCTATAATATTAATATATATTGCATAGCAGATATTTGTGCTAGATATTGTTGATACTTGGGAAATGGGATGTACCTGTTGTTCTATTGCTTATAAAAATGCSTATCACAACTAACTGCTGGTAGAGAAGTTCCACTGTGATGATATTTAACCCAAGAATTTGAGTATTATCTGTCTTATATTTATTATTTTTCATACTATCAACAGTCATGATGGTAATTCGGAGCTGTTGACTCAGTACCATTTCCCGGGCTTTTGTTTTTAGAACAGTACAGCCATTTTCAGATCAATGAAAGATGAAGATAAATGGCAATAAATTAGCATGATTTAAATTCCCTTTAAATCTATCTTTATTATCACATTTTTATTGTGCCAGTCTTGAGGGCACAAACTGCCTCATCCTTCAAATCCATTACTGTGGCTATACTCTTGCACTAAGAAAAACTCCACCAATATTATACTTATCAATAAGCCAGAGACACTATGTTACCTGGCAAATGCAAGCCTGACTTAAAAATTAGGAGTTGTCTTTCTCTTGCTAGAAAATCATTTTAATTCATGTGTTTCCTTTTTTCTGGCAGATGAAGGGGTGCTCATTTCACCTCTTACAGATATGGAGCCTAATCAGTGGCTCGGGTGTTCTGCTGGTGTTCTTGCTTGAATTGCCAAAGCCCCACTAGTTTTTCCATATCCTTGGGTTTAGAATTGTTATCTGAATCCTAAWATGATATGGAAAAAAAGGCTGTATTTTAACCACTCATTTATTATCTACAGTTTTCTTGTTACRTGGATCTTTTTTATTCTCAGGAAAATTACTCCCAACTTTTATGAAAAGAGCTGGTTGGATAACTCAAAAATAATGTCTGTATAAGAATGCACTAATATTAACCTCTGCCCAGTCAATAAGAGGGCATGGTGGCAGATTAGTTCTTACATTTAATTATCTTTTTATTCATTGAAGTTTTGTCTTTTTTATTTTTCTGATTTTGCACCTCATTAGTCATGATCAAAGTATATTCCTCTTAATAGTGCCTTAATGTGATGCTTTGATCACATTTTCTGACTAAACTTAAAGTCCGTTAACTGAATTACAACAGAGCCCMATGCCTCTCGAGCCTTGAAGTTTTTGGATCCATTTTCCTGGGGCCCTTTTTCTCCCTCTAGTTCTGGGCACTTAATTGAGGTTCCCGGGAGCCTGGTTGCCCTGAACTTCCTCTATAATTGATGGAAAGAAATACCTCCATTGAAAAATGAATCAGATAGCCCCAGAAGGTGATTTGGCTCTTCTGTGGGACAAGTCATTCTCWGGTATTTTCCACTGACTACAAAAGAAATCAATGGGAGCCAAGATCAGAACTTACATTACTTCCCAGAAATGACTAGAATGACTTTGGGCCATATTTTATGCATTCACCTGTGATCCTTGTTCCTGTCCCACTCATGAGGGCTATTTTAATAATTCACAGTTATGGGTGTTGAGTGACGATGAAGTAGATGCCTGCAAGTGCCATAAGATCGTCTATGTGTGGACTTTAGAATAAGCATCACAAGCATAGGGTTTTTTTTCTTTTTTTTTTTTTTAATCTTGCACATGCATACATAATATTTTTTCTCCATTCCAACTAACTATATACTTTTTTTTTTCTCAGAGGTTTCCCTAAAGCCATTTTAAAACTTGCCAACAAAAATCTTTTACGTGAAGTAGATATACTCCAAAATTAATCCCAAAAATGTTTGAAAAGCAAGGTTATCCCATTTAAATAGTCAATTTTTTTTGACTCTGAAAACTGTTTTGTGAGGGATCAATCACATAGTCAATGGGAAAAGATAYAGCAACACTGTGTGATCGAGTATGCCATCTTCTCTAGTTAGTTATTGCTTCAGAGAATGGAGTAGAAAATCTTTGGTAGTCAGTTAGGAAAATTACCCACAGGGAAAACTAGGTCAAAACCTTCATTAGTTAGAGGTTAGCTTTTATCCTTTTTCTGCTACAGCTTAGTGGAAAATAATTCCAAAGGAATTTTAGATACTTCTTCACTACACTACTGCCATATTTCAAGAGCTGCCCTTCATTTCATARCTATGTGTGGATAAGGCACAGGGCATTATGTGACTTAAAACAAGGTCTCTGAGCCTACAAAGCCATTAACTTGTGAACAGTGCAGGCAACAACGTTTGCAGTGTGTCAGGTTGAATTTTGTACTACAAAACATTGTGCAGTCAGTTGAACTTAAATCCTGTCACACTGCTCCATGCAAGGCARTGGCAGTGGCACAGGCTCCAGCAGAAGCAATGCACAGGAACGTGTCCCTGGAACCAGGACTCSCTGTGGGTACACGCAGCAATTTCTTGGATGTTTGCTGCTTGCTT
Source organism: Eudromia elegans (assembly GCA_003342815.1). Classification (NCBI taxonomy): domain Eukaryota; kingdom Metazoa; phylum Chordata; class Aves; order Tinamiformes; family Tinamidae; genus Eudromia; species Eudromia elegans. Next base: position 2,936,069 of record PTEX01000014.1, on the reverse strand, counting down.
CATCTTAGAGGCAAGCTGGAGCTGAACAGATCGAGGATTAGGGATGCTCATCTTGCAGAGAAGCTCTTGGATTCCAGCTGCAGGAGAAATAAGTCAGTAGCAGGGCTGGGTGTCTTCTGGTTCAATGSGATCACTCAACAAAATTTAGAGATATGACAGTTAGAAAAGTCGCACTCACATAGTGACTACTTTCGCATTACTGTAGGTAATGTTTAAAAGGGTAATAAGTAACCAATATAAAAACTAGCTGTATTATGAGGCTCAAACATGCAGTTTTTCAATGATTTTCTGAGGGTTTGCTCCAGCAGCATTTAATCAAGCTTTTTCCTCTAACTCTTGGAAATTTTTCCTGCACTCTATTTCTGCACTGTGCAGTGAGGCTTCACTCTCCCATCAGACAGCCTKTGTATCTCTTTCCTGTTCAGTGAGCACAGGCTAATGTTATTCTGTGTAGCTGYCCAGACACCCACAATTAGCACTTCCATTTTTTGCCAGTTGTTTAGTCAAATTTAATCACTGTGAAAGGTACAGRAAATCTTTCTTGGAAAATCATTGACTTTTCAAAAATGCATCTTGACAATTTTATTTGGCTTTCTAATTTGTGTTCATTTTCCCATCTCTGGTAAAGGATTCTAACTCTTATTACCATACAAGACCCAGGAGTATCTTATTCATCTGATATATGCACCAGATAAAAATATCACTGAGTCTTTAACATTTACAAAAACCAAAGGGTGAGACTTGCTAGAAAATTAAGATCTGATCCAATTCTGTTGGTGGTAATAAAACTCTGCTTGAACTGTCTTCCTCCATTCAAACTATGGTCTTCATCCTGACTACAGATTTGTTAAGTTGGCCTTATWTCTTACTAAAGATCACATATTAACCCTTGTAAAACTACTAGCAGCCATGCTGTTAACCAKTTAGAGGTAAAATTAATTCATTTCCAAAGTGTCTTGGAATTTGTAGTTGGTGTGATTTTCACACACATTGGGAAGGCCTGAGAAGGTGTCATAGGTCTGAAGACAGAAGACAAAATAGCCAGATTAGAGGTTGCTTATTTCATTGCTATTTTATTTGATRTTATTAGATGCTGATGAGCAAAAACTGGAGTCTCCACCAAATTTTAGTAAATCTATCCCCTTTCTCTGATCTAGCTAGGATGGAAAAGCAGAAGCTTTTYCCTCCCTTTGCCCACCTTCTTTGGCAGGCCCTAACACCCTGCCCAGAGAAGACAGGAATCAGAGCAAAGGCAAAGAGTCAGAAAACAGAAAAGYTGAAGAAGTTACACACTGGAGAAACAGGAGAACTGCTACTCTTGTAGCTTATGGTGTCCTGGGAGCCCCGTGGRCTGGCTGGAACACAGTTCAGAAACAAGGTGCAGAGAAGGTGTGAGCAGCACAGGAAACATGCAGGAGGAGGATCTCAGCAGATGCTGTAGCTGGATGCCAGTAGGTTGGGTTCACTTTTTACAGAAGGAAATTGAGGCAAGATAGAGGAAATACTCAAAGCCTTGGGGACCCAGGGCTTGCAGCCAACACAAGCTATGAAAGTAATAATAAAGCATTTACAGTTAGATGAGCTGCAGTAGAGCAGCCTCTTTTGGGAAGTTCTGCCAGAGGAATGTGTTTGTGTGTGCCTGGGTTTAGGGAGTTGATTCTCAAAAACAGCCCTTCCAATGGGACTGAACAGACCCTACCTCCAAACTGTCTTTGCCCTCTACTGAACGTTCCTCAATGAATACGTAGGAAAGTGATTTGTTTTGCACAGAATTGCCATGAGAGAAACCTCTGTGATGAAGATACATGCAACTGCTCCCCTTGCCTTTCCTCCAAGTGATTCGTGATCTCTCAGCATTGACTAACTGCTGAAGCAGTTCAGCACATTTTTSTCTTTTGATAACTCATGCAGTTTGAGCTATGCCATGGGGAAGCTGTTCTCTAGTTCAGATCCTTCTCCCAAACTGAGAACTTCTGCAGAAAGAAAAAAATTCATGTTGAAGAGGCTGTTTATCTCCCTGGACAAAATTCACCCCATTCACCCATTAAGTTCTTGAAACAGAGCCAAGACTATCCATCTGCACAATGCTCTTTCTCTAGTAATAACTTTTTCAACTATGCATCATTTTGACTTTTTGAATAAAAAAATCTAAGAGAAAAGTAGCATGAAATTAACTAATCATTGTACGCATTCGTATTTAATTTTGGATGGTTCTGTTCAAAATTTGCACTGTATGTCCATGTATTAAAATATCACAAAGCATCAGTATGAGGTACTCATTCAGGTCTATCGCTACTTGTTAAAATATTCAACAGCACACAGAGCAAAAGTGCCATAACTCTGTTTGACAATAATACACTAAAGAATAGCGAGGAGATGTAACCAAATTGGGAATTTATCTCACACATAAACAGTAAGGTATTAAATCAAATCAGCAGGAGAAATGACTATTTTTCATTAAAAAGCTGAAACTGAAGTGAAATAGTCTGAAAAGATGGGTAATGGGATGACATAAACATCTGACAAAATTCAGAGGGCTCAGGTGTGTTTTGTATTAAGTTTGATGTTCTTAATACAGCAAATATGAACATTTATAAACAAATTCAAAGCTTCACCAGCTTTCCAACAGGCAAACAAATAAAAATAGCTCATTGATTTACGGATATGTCAAGGTTTTTAGAATGTGAAATTTGAGTAGCAGGGTGCTAGAATAGTCTCTGCTGCATCTACTACATCAAACCTTTTCTGCCAAATAGTTTAATTATCTTTTGAAGAGATTGTTGGYGTACTTGGCACTAGCACCACATCTGACCAAAGCTGGCAACTGCTAAGATCCCATACTCTTCTGCCTGAGTCCTAGGAGATGATGTGAAGAATTTCTATGTAGCTGTTAAAGAGGAATCCAGAAAATATTTGGATAGGAGACTAAAATGTTCATCCCAAAGCATATTTCCTGGCAAGCCACTTGCTGGGCCCTCACACACCAGTAGCTGCCAGTAKATATTTCAGTGCACCCGGATAAAGCACAGGTCATTCGAGGGGARGGTTCCTGGGATGCTGAGTTGATGTGAGGGGCCTTTGCCAGCTCAGAAGAGCAGGAATGCAGGAGGCAGGAAACGTGCCTCTCCCAGAGCCCCATCCGAGCCTGCGGACCCCGTSTCCCATGTCCTGCCAGCGCAGGGCTGACTGCGGCTCCGCATCACCCAGATCCCCCGCGCCCAGGACCTGTGTGCTGGGGGCAGCTCTGCTGGGAGGTGGAGCTCCGAGCTTCCTTGTGACCATGTGGTGGGGCTGCCCTGCAGCAGCCTGTCTGCACAGGGAATGGACGCTGGGAATATCCCTAGAGCAGACCATTGCAACATCAACTCACAACAGCTCCCTGTTGTAATACAAATCTGCTTCTTTTTTACAGCTGGAGACATAAAGAGAATGTAAATATTAAGGAATGCAATTTCGTTATCTATTAAATGTTATGTGAGTTGTCTGYTATCGCAAACCTTGCGCTGATCTAACCGTATGCTTTCAGTGTTTTCTAAAGAATTGGGTGTGCATAAGTGTACCTTTTGATCTTTTAAACCCCAGGAATCAGTTTCCACATAACCACAATTTTCAATTACTGCACTGTATGGGTTGGTATGTACATACTTTTCAYCTTTTAAATATTATCATGTCTGTTACCAATACAGCCTTTTAACTACTCACTGGGAAAAGCTCTAGAGACACAGCCAAAAAAGAGCCTGTAATCAACACTCTGATATGAGATCTCCACACTCTGATGCGAGACCATATAAATATCTAAAATCTGCCAACTCTTACACTTCCACTAAATGAACTTCCATTAACTTTAAATGACTCCCAAGGAGATATTTCTGCACTATGGAAGGTCTGTCAAAGAAACAAATACATAACTCTTGCATGTAACCCTTGCCAGGRTTGCCTTGCATTCCCCACGTTTTTGGGGGCAGAGGCCTGTGTGTTAGCTGTTTTCAAAGCACACCTCAATTCAGTCAAAAGACAGCTAGAAGGATGTGACATCCCCACCACTCTTCAGGACTGACTCTTACTCTCCTACTAAAATGGCAGGATGAAACTATGAGAATATATGGACTCCAATCTCTCTCCCTGTGGAACCATGAGGGCAAGTTTCAGAAAAATGCTTTATCAGCCAAACTGAATAGTTATGCAGGACCAAATACTGAAGCAGAAGACAGGAGGAAAAGTATATCTTTTAGTTAGCATACCTATCTACAAGGAAGGGATTCAGGTTTCAGTGAAGAGCGAATGTCTCCATACTGGTTAATTTAGGTGCTTCTCATTTAGCTGAATGAACCCCTTTCCCTTGAATCCACTCAAAAGTTCCCCTGTGTTTCAGAGGGAGYTTAGTAAAATTCATGGGCCTAAGTTAGGCATGTAAATTCCTTATAGAATATCAAGGATGTGTAGGAACCATAGGAGGAATTAGAGAGGGAGAGAGGATTAAGCTGCTGAACTGAGGAGAGAAACCTCCAAAAGACAGCAATTTAAGGATCTAAATCACACAAGAGTGCTCAAGGCAAGGTGGCATTTTAAATACTGCTACTGCAGGAACACTGCATGTTTAGTTAYATCTTTTTCTATCTCTGTCTAATTTAGAACTTACTTACACTTTGTCAAGCACCCAAAAAAGCTGCTCCTAAAGCTGAACTTCTTAGTAACTAGGGTTTGCCTGTTCTTTGGGAATTGGGCTTTTTAATTATTTAATTACTTGTTGTTCTTAGCTCTCAGGTATTTTAAGTTAAAAACAAGAGCTCTGGGAGGTTGGGCCCAGGTGTATATTCATGGCATCAAACTAGCATTTTACTTTCTTTTCCCAGGGAACAAAACCTTGTAGGACCAGCATGCTTCCACAGTCAGCGTATTTATTTATAAGAGCTAATTAAAAAGTTTGCAAGATCCAGAATTTTGCTCTGCACTGAACATTACACTGGAGATGAAAACCAGGAATGTATTAAAACAGGAATGGTTGAGTAGTAAATGTTACCAAGGAAAACTTATTAAATGTAGCAATTGCATATTGAATATGACGTTAGGACTTCCTTTGTACCAGTCACCATTCCAAATAATTTGACAAAGTGCGCTCAGTGTACGAGCCCTCAGTAGCTATAGCTGTTTGCTTCCCTTAAACTGCAGAAGCTGTTCTGCATGCAGAACGCAGAAATGAAGGGTCTATTTGTCAAGGTAAAAAGCTCCACTGTCTAAATGTGCTTAATGAAGCTGCTTTCCTCCAGCACAGTTACAAACAAACAACCTAGCAAGCAAGCAAAGCCAGAAACCCAGYGCCTGACAGTCTGCATGTTCTTCCACGTTGCAGGAGACTTGCTTTGAATTACCTCAGACAGAGGCTAGAAATCTGATTTTCCCTCTTTCTGTTTAAGTGCTTCCAGTTAGCTTACTGGGCATACCTACACAGTCAGAGCAACTCCTAAATTGCTAAAGAGACATCATTATATGTCATGATATCAGACCCTTTTCTGCACAATTTGCAACCTACAGCCCCAATCCCGTGATGATTTGCCATGTCTATGTAATGAACTGCCTTGGRGCCAAGCAGGCTGGAAACTCCAAAYATTCGTTAARTATATTGSTCTTTTGCTTAAGATATCTTCCTTGTAAAATCAGAAACCTAAAGCAAAATCAAAGAACGTGACCTACCTCAATAAGCCTTTTTCAAAAAGCAGGTCTTTTAAACACTGATTTGGTTTGTCCCCCCAAACCATCTTGGTGAACTCATTTGAACTGCTCTGTCATGGTACATCAGCTGCATCAGACTGTTATCAAAAAAATCCCAACTTTGTGCACAAAAGTGACAGAGGAAGGTATAATTACACAGACTCCAAAGGAYGGTCAGATTTCAGAGATGCAGAGARAAAAAAGTAAGAGTTTTCAATCCYGATCATTAATTCAAATATCCTGAAGACAGATACCAATGCTCATCTATTATCTGATTATATATGTTCAGCAGAAGGAGGGTCACATAACCATCCATAATTAATAATAATAATAAAAATATCTCATCATAAAAAAAAATCCTAACRCTTTTATTACTACTTTTTTTTAACTATTACTATTCTTTTCTTACTACTTTTTAGGGACATAAATACATTATAAATGTCTATATTCTATTGCAGAATTTATCATTTAGGACACATTTGGACAAACTGGTTCCTTTTTAACCAAAAAGGAAAAAAAAATGCAACCACTTGACCAAAAGTACCTTTCCTCACCAGGATAACTTTGGATAAAACAAGGAAGTCCTGTGGACTGCAWTATACAGAGGTCACTAAAAGCAACTGCATGAGTTCATTCCAATTTTAAGCTCCAAGGAGCTATACTGCTTTGAAAAGAAAACAAAACAACCTGCCTTGGAATTTCATATTTGTCTTTCTTACTTTGGAAAACAATTGTATTTTTCACACACTGCTAAACTTTTGAAATATATTTGTGTTAGATTCATGCATTACCTAGGGACGGCACAAAAGTCACACATTTTTGTTATTTAGTCATGGTTCACTATCTTATTATATCAGGTAGACAGGAAACAGAGAAATAGATACTCAACAACTGTGGCCAGCTTCTGCTGGAATTTTCTAAAAGAGTGTACGTTGAATCTGTTAAAGTGATTTTGAGGATTTAACTTGTAAATAATTCATATCTTCAAAGGTTTAAAACACTTTTAAAAATTCAGCATTTTATAGCAACTATAAGAACGGTCTACCAACTGGCTTTGCCAAACTTGCCCTAGTCTCTTAGCCTCATCTAAACTCACTGATGGCTCTGCTTCAGAGCTAGAGGTTTCTTACGGGCAACATCCCTATGGCTCTATAAGATTAATATATTTTTATGTTTAYTTTATTAGGTAAATCCTGGCAATWCTGCTTTCCATTATCTTTCAATGATTAATCAAGAACAAGATTTCATCTGAGAAAAATTACCTACCACTGTTAGAATAGCAGCTTGAGTATCTCAAATCCATGTATTTGTTTTTATATCCGATTGTGCTGGCTGTGAATATAGGTCATACTGTAGGAATGCTTTGTACTGATAAAAAAAAAAAAAGATTAACAAAATATAAAGGGATAAGAAATGAAAAATGTTGATGATTTAATTTGATAATTCCATTGCACTTAATAATCTACTTAATCTTCCACAAATTTGATGTTGATAATGGTCAAATTAGATCACCATACATCATTATAAAACTGTTGTAGCCAACTGAAGAACAAAAYCTGCTAGCAAAAAGAGATATCAAGTCATCTCTGATTTTCCATGTTGCAGTATACCTTCCTTCATTAGCAAAAGGATACAGAATATCATTGTTGCTGACGAGGCATTTTAATTGATTCTTTAGCATTCATCTCTGGCAGTTCACCCCTTTTGCATTATACAAATTGATGCGAAATTAATCCATGCCCTGAAGGGAGAAAAAGGATGAATCGATAATATTGATACTTTATGCAGAACTTGAAGCTAAGTATTTTAGTAGAATTAAAAATACTTTTGGTAAGGTTATTGTAGAAAGGGCAGACTGCAGATTTTTAAAATCAAAAGGCTATAAAGGGCATTGAGATTAGAAAGTATACTTACAGGATAATTCAATAATTCTTAAACAGAYACCTATGAACAGATACTGATGTAACAGATACTGTATGAAAAACTGTACAAATACTTTTGCTGACCTTCTACTATCCAGCCCCAAATCACATATTTCACGTTCAGACAGATGCCTTCTGTATCACATAGTCATTAAAGAGCTCTGTTCTAATTTTTCTGCAAGGAATCTAATGGTTTGCTTCATATYTGCATCTGTATATCAAAGGGGTTCCCTGACAAGCCTTATTTCCAAAGTTTTTGATACTATAGGATGAAAACATGTGCTCTTGGTATGAATATATACATACATATATATATATATGATGTATGAGTATGAATATACCTACATAGGCAGGTCTGAGCAACAACAGGCTTAGACAATTAGGAAAAAACTGCTAGGGAACACTGTGACTTAGATAATGACATCTCTGACTTTCCCCTTGAATTGAGGAGAAGATTCTACAGACTATTCAACATCCTTTTCCTTAAGCACCAGTGGCCAGAAAATGGGAGAGCTGTAATCACTCTTACCTGTTATTCACATTCCTCCTAAAACATTTGGTAAGTAGCTGGGGAAGGTGCTTAGTACAGGAATGGGGAGCTTATGGTCTCTGTGGCCCACAGTGTCATCTCTCTTGAACTTAGTTAACCCGGTCAAGTTATCTAATAATAAGATGAATAAACTGATATGTTGTGTCCTGTGTGGGCTATCAAAGGTGTTTGAAAGGCCTATTTGATTGATAGACAAGAGTGTCGATGATGAAACATTCCTTGCATCTCTTGCATCTCATTACTTGCATTTTATTACTTGCAAAGAATGTAGCATGGTTCACAGTGTGTGCCCCTTTTGGAATATTTCCTGGTGGTACCCTCTATTTCCTGTATAATAAAAAAGCTTTGCATAAAAAATGCTCAGCTACAGAATCGGAAAATAGAGGTGAAGGGAACACTTGAACCACCAAAATGGTAAACTTGTTTATACCRTTTCTTTTTTAAAAACAATTGCATCATTTTGCATAAAAATACTTTAAAGAAAGCAGATTAATGTTGTGTACTGGGCGTTTATAATGTGATTTAGCAGAGTAATTAAACTTTGACCCTGACACAGAAATCGCAGCTAGTTTCCTTGTAGCTGGAGTAATTATKTAAGTTTTGCTCCATCTTGAATCCATATGAAAAGATAGTAACCATTTCTCTCAGAAAATCTTGGCAAGAACTAGACATGGGAGGACTTAGAGAAAGAAAGATTTTGAATCCAGCTGAGAAGAAGGCACTTAGTGTAGCTYATTCAGCATCGTGGCAACTGGCCGACCGCCAGCAGAACTCCAGACCTTTGAAAGCAATATAGTMTGTTCTGTTCTGCAGCGCACTGAGAGCGCTTATAAATAGTGGAGAACCACTCTAAAAACATATGCAGTTCTTCTACTCTAGCCATGCTTTCAAGTCTGATCCTTGTCCTCACTTCAGTCTGAATTCAATGGCAAAGTGCTGTTGAGTTTAATGATTTGAGTATCTCACTATTTATATTTACAACTTGATAKGCTCCATCTGCTTTGCTGCTGTCAAGCCAGGCATGCTATATGCAYGATAAATATTTATCAATATAAGCTAATAAAGTGCATCCATTTTGAAAGAGAGAATGGGGTAGTGTTATTCAGTGCTGCTTTTGTATATGGAAACCATATGGACATTGTTACACTGTTGTTGCTTATAATAAGTACATAACATCACAGGAAATAGGAAAAGGAATTAGCTCTGCACATCCACTTATTCTTACATGCAATTGCAGTCTATAATTCTGCTCATCTCTAAATAGCTTTTATTTTTTCCTCTTAAAAGGCAAATTTCAGTATCAATAAATTCCATCATTTCTTCTGATTTCATCTTTACTTCCTAACGGGCAGTTTATACCTATATGTTGCTGACCAACTTTTTCCTTCACATCAGCTATAGCACCTTCCTTCTTGTTTTTATCCCCTTATGATGTAGAAAACAACCATAAAGGCAACCTTTGTACTGATCATTCTTGTATGCAGGTGAATAATAATATATACTGTTTCAGACAGTAATCTTCCATCGCATTGTATAAATTTATTTTGTAATCACCTTTACACCAGGTCATTAACACTACTTTTGTACCAACATCCCTACTATTTATCTTAGTCATCAATGAAACAGTCATCAATGAAACAGTCATCAGTGTTTACTGTAGTTTATATAGGTTAAGTTTATCACATTTTGTGCATACATTGAGATGCTCTCTTCCATGAATCTATATTGATTTGTTATCCCATTTTCATATACTGCTATAATTTTCACATTTTTTTTCTTTTTTTTTTTTTNAATGACATGTTACTTTTGATCCTTCTGTTCCAGGCATGACTTGTGATCCAAACACTGCTTTGTTATTTTCACCCAAATCATTTTTACTTTTTTAATTAGTATTTCCAGTTCCGACCTACTACTGCCAAAATTGCTTATTCTAGAGGCATATTAAGTGTTTTATCTAAATGTTTCCTAAACTTACAATAATTTTGGGGGCTACTTCTTGTGTACTCTCAYAAATACTTTTGCTTGTTTATCTGCTTAGGTATTCTTATTTTTCTAATATTTGTCTGTTAAAAATGAAGCATCATGATTAAATCAATCTCTTCCAAAGTTGTATTAGATTGTCAATGTATTGTCAAAAAAGCCAATACTGAATTAACAGCCAGTACAGTGAATAGCTTTCTCTTTTTGGGCAGCATTACGTATTCATGCAGTAAATTTGCAGTAAGTTTTTTCCTTCAGTCATTGTATATTTCTGTTTKTTTTTCATTTCAAATAAGCAAATGAGTCATCTTAAGATAAATTACTAACTTCAACCCTGCACTGCAAGAGATATTTTTAACATGGTAGCCTAATGGGGCCCACCTGTGCATGATCAAACTGCAGCAAAARGTTCCTTCCACAGACTAGCCTCTCTCAGGATCTTCCTATACTGGAGCAGAATTTATGCTTTTAAATGCATTTATCTGATATATCAAAAAATAAACTTAAATAAATTGAATTAAATTAAAATTAAAAAATAGAATGGGATATTATTCATCAGATAGAATAAAATGTTAGCAAGCTGGGGAGAATGCTGGTATGTCYTTCAGCTATTAAGTGTAATGTAGGAGGAAACAGAATCTTTCAGTCTTTTATGCTCTTAGGTATCGGAGTAGCTTTCTGAGAGACGCAGTTACTTTAGTTGAAGTTGCAGGTGTGGAAAACCACACCTTAACCCACTCACAGATACATTCTAAGCTCCTCCTGACCTGTATTTGTCATTTTAGTAATTCAGAAAATARCATATATCATGACCTTGAAGAACAGCTTTGGACAGGGAGACAGGACCTTCTGTGGGCTGGGAAATCTACAATTTCTACTGCTATATCTGCTTTCTTTTATTTATGACCCAGGAACATTAACTGAGATTGATAACACTATGATGTTCATCCTCCAGTGAGTATAGGGATACAAATGCAGCACAACAACAATATTTCACAGGTCTTTTCCATTTCCTTTCTGAAGGTCACTAATTTCTTATCTCTTTATTTGCTGTTCCTTCCAAGTTTGAAATCAAMTAAACAGAACTAAGCAAAATATATAGAACCTATGAAAATATTTTGTATTAAGAAATAAAGGGTTTCTTACASTTATGCTTATATTTTCTCCTTCTGGTAAACATGGACTGAGAAAATTGAGCACATCCACTATTCTGAATCATCAGTAATCCTCAGAGTTGACCATGTATTATTTTTTAAGCTTTTTACAATATTTCAATTTTCATTATTTTTAGCAGACCCGGAASCTAAGATTTTCATCAGTGATAATGAAGGTGCTTTTGAGAATTCTTGAGGTTTATGAGTTGTTTAAAAATAGACACTTTATCTGTGAATGTCTGATAAACATTTTTACTAACGTAGGCCTTACACTTTAGTTCTCTGTCTAGCCCTTCTCTAATAGCTTTTGAATCTRTTGTCCATTTTCAAACTAGTATGGCAGATAAAAAGATTCAGGTGGGCTTTGCAATCAAAAATGAGAAATGAGACATGGGAAAGCAGGTCTTATTAGCAGTGCTCCTCAGGAAAGTACTGCAGTGTGCCTGTTAAAAATCACCAAACTACAACTGCTACGGTCCGTGTTATGTTTTGTTACAATGCTTAATTTTCTGCTCCTGGGTTATACGCAACATATAATGGTGATTTTTCTGATCCTGTTATTTCCAACTGCTAGTTCTGTTTCCTAATTGCAAGAGAAGAATGACTCTCTTGTCCTCTTCTGAACAACACAGAACAGATTTGGCCTTTTTGGGTGTGAATGACATATTCTCGCTGTATTTAATTCTTCTGATTATATCCTCTTTATTCCTGTGTATCCTTTCTCACCCCACTACGCTATTTCTTTGATACTAGATGACTCTCAAGCATGTTTTCTCATTGGTTCTATGAGAAATTTACTGCTGGATCTCACAATAATTAAAAAATGAATTTATTGCATGGAAGCATAGCTTGCAATGCCACAAGTTCCACAAAGCTTGATTTTTTGACTATTATGACCCAGCACAGAAAGARCAGAACTAACTAGCAGAGCATTTTTGGTTTTTAGTAGGTCACTGATATCACTGCAACACTATAACACTGCACATGGCTTACTATTTTTCTTTTACTTTTTTATCTTTAACAAGAATTACAATAAAGTAATTTTAAGGAAATTTGTATTTGGAAGAAAGGTATGTTTTCTTTAAAAAAAATTCAAAATTTTATAAAAAAGGGATCTTTTCTTAGAAGAAAAATAGGCAAAGAGTCTGTTTTCAAAATTAAGTATGCCAACTAAAATGACTTTTGTAGAACAAGAACTTGCTGTTTTCTGAACAAAATGTAGTCAGCAATCAGAATCCACAAGAAAAGAAGGATTTCTGAAAAACTTTTGCAATGAAAAGAATGAACATAGATTAGACTTGATGCCTGTTTTGTAAATATGTGGGAGCATCAATTAATAATTGGACCAGATTCATTTCAGTTGTCACATAACTCCTTTGACTTGATTTGGTTCTACAGAGAAAGGTTTTGGCCTGCTCCTGTGTAATTTTGAAATATTGGTATTATTTTAAACTATTTGAGGGTCTGTCTTCTGCCATCCACTGATTAAATACTTTTTAATTTGTTTTTTAACAAAGGAAAATTAATTACAGCTGCTGCATTAGTTCTTTTATAGAGGCCTGCTATCGTGGGGAAAATGTATGGACCTACTGAAACACCATGCTATTGGCCAGAAATATAACCTTTTTTTTTTTTTTTGCACTCTACATAAATTAAACAATAAATGTAACTTAGGTGCTGTAAAAATAGCCACTAACCTTTTCTGCCTGATTCTAAACTGGTTAGCATACACCACATTGCTGCATTTTGCTGCACCATTGTGAAGAATGACCTAGTTCTGTCTCATTTCCAGTAGCTTCTTTTTGTTATGAAACTAGAAATCAGGAGAGTTTTGTACTAACTTAAATTACATTTTACCCACACTATGCTTCTTGATTGTCAGAGCGAAGTTTTCTGTTAAGTTTGAAAGAATTGGTAATTATACATATTAAAAATCCCTGTTCTGTTGTGTAAGCTCTGCAGAATTTACATCAAAAAAGACTGTTCACTGCTACACCTGCAAAAATTACATCTTACTTAATTTTTAGTGCTTCTGCTATTCCCTTAGCTATGATATCATCTGCTGGGGAGGGAACAAATGGAAAGTTTCCAAAAACTGAGCTTATATAAATAACATTATCTGTTTAAGCCTTTGGCCTTTACTTGCAGATGTGAAGTTCAATCTCATAGCTGGATTACTAGCAGTGCAAACTGATCTTAAAACATCCATGGAAGGTCACTGCAGAATTCTTCTTGTGCAAACATACGAATTCTTACRTTTTACACAAGTGGTCCTTTTAGGACTTTTTAGACAGGATAGTGGTCCTTTTATTTCACCTTAGATTAGTATGAGTTTCCTGAAGTGCTTTATGCTATAGAATTGTTTTCATTTCATCAACACAGAGTTGGGTGACTGTGAATCACAGAGCTGAACCAGGTTTCATGGTCACTTCCTTAACTCCACACACAGTAGAGACAGAGTGAAGAATCAGGGGTTTTTATTATGCAACTTTCTTTTATAACTAACAGGAAAAAGAAAAAAAGCCAGATCCTAAAACACACTGCCATGTTTTAACTGACAGCATCAAGGTCTAGCTGCTATATAGGCCATAACTAAATATTTTATTCTTGTGAATTATAAAGCAAACAGAAAATGCACAGGTCTAGACTATGGTTTAGTGTTTGGGATTAAGAAGGGAGGAAGAAAAGAGGGAAGGTTTTCAGAATGAACAAATCAGAATTCTTAGRATTGAAAATTTTTATCCCAAGAAACTGAAATCTCTGTTTTTGCATCTGCGATTTCAAATCAAAAGACAACCACTGACATTCAAGAGAGATTGATGTAAATATTACAACTGATTGAGATGATCAGCTTTTTCAGCCCCACGTGAGAGCGCACAGAGTCCTGAGGGGTAGGAGACATACTTAAAATTTTGGGTTGCATTTATATCTATGCAATGTGGATTTTTTATTTTGGATTAACCAAATGAAAGACAAATGTTCTGTTATATTTGTGGAATTCATAGCAAGACGTGGGATTCTGTACTGATAACCTGTCAGATATTTCTCCTCTTATGTGAAGAAAACTTTMAATTCTATTGTTTTATTTATTCCTTTTATTTCCTATTTTTTAAAATTCCTATCATTTTAGCTAATKAGAGCTAAGTATCTCTTCGTAACTGCTGATATATAAAGTAAATATATACACATTGCGTATACATGTTTCTGTACCTTGATTGACAAAATAAAAACAAAATAAAACCAACAACCTGCTAAGTAATTCTAAAAGAAATTTATGTTTCTGCACATGAAATTGTGATTATAGTCCTTGCTAAAGGCTGATCTCTCTACTCGGAGAATTGTAGAGCGAAGTATAATGAGTCGATTTCAATAAAAGGGGCGGGAAAAAATCTGTTGCAGTAGTTACAGAGCCTTACAAAAAATGGGTAAATGAGACTTCTGGATGAAAAATTCAGAAAAATCTTTCTTAATGTTGATGATTAATCCCCCAAGCYGACTGGTAGAAGAGCCAGTTTTTTATTACTGAATTGGGAAAGTAAAACAGATTTAAAATGAGCATCAACGGCTACATTTTTCAGGAGAGGTAATCAAAATCTCTCTAACTTCTTTTACCTAATGTAAGGTAATTGAATAAATGTTTAAAGTACAAAATAGCTATTCTCCTCAAGAGTTAACACCATTTRTTATTCTTTGCTTCCAAGTCAGGAGTGCTTTTAGGTGGACTGAGAAATTTTATAGCATTACTGTTTCAGCTGTTTGACTGTACTTAGGAAAAGCTCATTAAAGCTACTTTCAGTTCTCTTTTGGAAGTTTACCTTTACCTAGATGGAAGACAGCAGGGTCAGGTTGATATTTTCGTAATGAAATTACAGGAATTTGTGGGCCCAGCAAAGGTAGGCTCAGGCTCTAAGCTAGCCCTCTGTCTGCTTCTTTGATTTTCCTGCAGCAATTTCCCCACTGATGTTTTAGCAATGCATAAAAGATTCGGTTACTGCTAATAGGTTTTAATGCTGTTTAGAATATTGACTGAAATTTTAAATGCTGCAATGGGTAGATTGAAGCTGGTAGTAAACAACTTTCCACTTCTATGCAAATGATTTTCATTTAATTTTCCAAACTAATTTGGGAAATTTATTAACTAATTTGCAGAGATTTACTCTCCAAAAGGTAATAATGTGTGCTCTAATTCAGTTTGGAATAGTTGCTAATTATTTCAGGATAGAATAGAATTAATATTCTGGAATTAATTGGTTTTCTATGTTATTGTTACTTAGAAATATTGAATTTATGTTTTCCTTCAGAATCTGATCGTTGCTAAGGAAACAACTTGTAATATATCGGTGGGTATAGCATAAACATCACCTATAAAAAGAAAATAGGCAAATATGCTTTAAATTATCTTATTTTCTCTCACAATCATACATTTTAATCAGCAAGTCATTCTCATCTGTTTTAATTTATGTATTTTAGCTCAATAAAAATTGAAATTGTTTATACTTTTTTCAGGAGGACTTATACATAATTAACGCTTTCATGTACTTAAAGATAGCTATCCAAAGGTCAGGTATAACACAGTGAAATAAGGTGAGATCAAGGTGTGGATGAAACACGATGATGAGGCGCCCAGCTAGGGTCCTGTTGAAGCATTTACCCAAATATTTGTTTCCTCGTCCACCACGCCTTGCCCAAAGGACAGGACCAAGGAGCTCCTGCYGGAGGTGCTGCCCTGTGGAGGGGCRTKGAAGYGAGGTCTCTGAATACTCACTGCCACGAGGGGTTGTGTGATACTTCATGGGCATTACCTTTAGGTCATTAAAAAGTTATGGCTTGAATTAACAGTGTTTACTTTGTGGAARGAGCCCAAGTACATTAGCAGTGTTGGGAATTTGAGCACAGTCGGGCCTGCGAGGCCTGGCCAGGCCWAAGAAGGGCTACGGCTACCAGCGACTATAAGCAGCTTCTCCTGAATTTTCACAGTAAAGAGTGGCTTTCTCTCTCAAGGGGACTTGAAGACTAAGGCCATGGTTAGCTTTAAAGAACTAATATAAATTCACTATTCAAATGAATTTATTTSAGAGAAGCTGGCAGAGCTAACTGGGGAAGTGACTGCTGCAGCAGSGTCCAGCTTCCCCTCCATTTTCTGGCAGTCCTGGGTTCCCGACCYGTCTGAGAACTGTTGTTCAAGTTTGCAGCTGGAGACTGCAGACTATGACCTCGATTGGCGTTTAGATAGGCTAGGTGTGTTGGGAAGGGCTGTGAGAGGTCGATTTGAAGACTTTACTGTCATTTGTAAGGTGTTCAGAGGACTTTACCTAAGGGCAAGGCAAGGAATGTTTTTAGACAATGTGACTTATGTAGCAATTCTCCTATAAAGCTTTGCCASACTTACAGAGGTGGATGTGGACTGAGTGGTGACCTCGTTGCTATGAGAGACTTCCTCTGAAATGTCAAGGTGTCCTGTAACGGTCTGGGGCTCGGTATAAGCTGTGTCAGACTTCATAGCTTTTACAAGCACTTGGTCTTCAGCTTCAGACAGCCCTTAGTACCTTCCTCATAGGGAAAGCCGGAAAAGCACATGTGGCAAAGTGAAGGTTTTGGGGAGGAAAGTCTAGAGAATCTGCTCAACTGCTGATTTTGCCTGGTTTTCTGAGCAAATGAGAGATGGTTGTCACTCAGTGCCCATGGTTTCTCCTCCGTTTTTGGCATTGTGCTTGTTGCTGGAGTGGAAGGTTAGTGCAAAGGTGTGTGTTTGGGTAACAGCTACAGGAAGAAGGGCTGGCAAAGCCCTTTCAGTGCTTGAGCTCAGATATCCCCAGAGTAGTAGGATGCAGTTACTGTTTTATGTGGATGTCTTTCCTCATTTGGGAATGCTAGTGGTGCYGTCTGTGCCAGGAAAGAGCTTGGGTGAAGGCTTCATCTTACCCTGCTGCAGAAGCAGCACTACAGATGTAAACCTTGAAAAGTGGTGCTGTTTTATTCACACTGCTTCTCTCCAGTTTCCAAGCAGTACTTAGGGTCTTTCATGTGTGGGAAATGTAACTGAGGATTTGGCTGGTTTGAAACACTCAGAGATGAACTTACAGGTGTTGTCAGCAGTACTGAGCTTTCGAGCTCTCCAGAGGAATTTTTCTTCACACAGAGATTATGTATCTAAGACTTTTGAAAAACAGTGATCTTGCTKTATTCCTTAAATTGTGCAGTCCCACTGTGGTAGAACATGACAAGGTACATATGGGTTCAAATGCCACCTTCTGAATTTTTAACCAAATTTGAGCTGAAAATAACTATCTGAGAGGGTCAGGGCTCAGGTTTGTTGCCAAATGTAAATCTGAATTCAGTGAAGCTCTATACTGAAATCAAACTGTAGCTGCTAATGATCACTAAGGTAGGAATTTCCTCATTTTTTTTTTTATTTTTCAAGATGAAGATTTAGATCAACATAGAGTTTTAGTTGTGGATTCTGAGTCCCCAGAAGCCCAATGAGGAAACGTGACAGAGGAATCTACAGGAGCAAGTAAMAGCAGCTGAAAAGCAGAGTAATGCAGGGCCTGCGAACATGACGCGCTAGCTAAAACAAGGAGCTTTGAGGAGKGAGTTCAGATCAGAGGCTGATTGGGAACTGTCCATATATGCCTTGGGCTATCAGCCCTGTATACTGTCCTCCAGCAAGAGGTAGTTTAAAGCACTGTAYGTTTACGGTTATTCCAGTTCATTAAGAGAAATTAAGCATTAGCAGTCAGACACAATCTGCCTCTCTTTTWAAAATTCTTCTTTCGCTAATATTAAACCTGCCTGTTTTGCTCTTAAAGACTCCTCATAGCTACAAGCTGCAAACTACACTTCTCATTAGTACACCCCAGGGTGCTAGTGAGACCATCACCTTATGTAATTAATCTTCTGTCACTGTGGATTGCGCATTTTGTTTGTGCTACAGGATAAGAGCATACACACATGCAGTTAATGTCGAGAAAAAAACAAGCAAATGTGTCAGGTTAATTCAACAGTCTGTATAGCTTAGCATCCTGTCTCTGATGCCCATCAATACAATGCTGTCTAAGAAAGAATATAAAAACAAAAGAGTGATGGTTCCCAGAATACTCTCTTAGCTGCAAAATTTTGAGATTCCGTGGTTTTCTGTGCCTGAAGCRTTGTCTTTGAATTCAAGTGTGCTGCACAGTATATGCATTCTTATCCCRCTCTAACGAGAAGCAGAAGTTCAGCTCCTGCACTTGAGAATACTTACAGGTGGATACTGGACCAAATCAGTTTGAGAGAAAGAAGTTTAGGGTGCTTTCAAAAAGCAGAATTATAGCGCTTCAAATGAATTGCATGTTATGATCTAGTGCATTTGATAATCAGCTTATGAAACAAGAATGAAATACCCTGATACAACTGTTCCTGGAAAAACACATAGCCTCACAGCAAAAAGATTGTTTGGTAGGTAGCTCTGTAGTAAATACTGAAGCAGTAGAAGTCACCTTGAGAGCAGATGGAATACAATCAAAGATTAATGGTAAATTTATGATCCTTTTAAGAACAGGAGCCAAATAAAGTCAAATTGAATCATAAATTTTGAGCCTATACAGGATCAGAACATGTAAAAGTAGACATTATCGGTAAAATCAATTTGGCTACACGACTAAGAAGAGAGAGCGCTCTGGAGGCCACAGGACGGATTCTGGGCCAGTTGTGCTAATCTCCCTAAGCAATTAAAAAGGAGGGGGAGGGGAATGGAATTGGAACAAAGCAAATGTTATGGGCTTAAGTTTGAAAAAAGACTCTTCTATCCATGAGCTTTGGCAATGCCAGGCAGGAGATGAAACAACTTTGTTCTTCTGCCATAGCACAACAATTTTGCATCCATTGTAGAGCTTTAAAAGCATAGTTTTGATTTATTCAGGGTTTTTTTTTCAGTTTGTGAGAGGATCTGTGAAAGTCTAGGCAGGGTGTGTGTAAGTCTAGGCTCATCTAATCATGGTGCTCTTGAAAAAAGCTAACTGTTTGTCTTCTCAAGTTTGACTGAAAGAAASCTATAGAATAAATTTATCTGGATAATCCTGATGTCGGAGATGTGATGTGTCCTCATGAATTTTTATTATAGAATATTTATTATAGACTGCATTAGCAGTGAAGCTATATCACCTTCAAGCACACAAGCCAAAATGATTCCAATTTCACTGTGCTATCAAGTTCCTTTAAATTCTAGCTAAACCCAGAAATTTCAGACTTGGCTGACTTTTCACTTTACCTTGTGTATTTAATACTGCTGTTATTGTTTATGTGCTTCCCACTGCCTGAAACAACAGGAGAGAAGAAAGTACAAAAGRAAATTAAGCACCAGCATAATGTTTCATCAATTTTACTTAGCCGTTGCCTTTCAGCAGCAAGTATTGCTTGAGAAATAAGAATTGAAATTAATCCAGAACACAAAGTATCATAGCTGCAGCAGGTAGATTGAATTGGACAAATATATTCATTTTTTATAATTAAATCTCTTGGTAGTAAAATTAAGTAGGCTTTTGGATCAGATTCTGCACTAGTCAGTTCAGTAAAAAATTATCCACAGAGGAACTTTTGTTGATTTGCACCAGCTGAGACACCAGTGACAAGTATTTCTGATGTTTTCTACAAATCTATTGCTTGGCCTATAGTGCAAAACAGACCTGAATAATATATTGTTCTCAAATTTTCTTTAAGGATGCAGATAGAAAATTATTTCTACATAAGCCATCCAAAGATGGCAAAATTTTAAAGGTCAATAAAATCTAAATTAGAAGTCTTGAAAGCTTCCCTTGAAATTAAGGTGTATTCAACGTGATACTGTAGGTGTAGCACATGCTACTAAGAAACAAAAAAGTATATTTTGCATGATAAAGAGCACAAATATAACTCAGTRTGTAGCTGTGACAGTCCAAAGAGACATTAGCGGTACCACAGTAGAAGTATAGGGAGGATTTTTCCATGACAGTTTCCTTTATTTAGCACAAGAAGATTCATTTTTTTAGCCAAATATATTCAGTGTGTCTCTAGCAGAAGTGCAGCACAACAGAGCTGTAGAACAAGAACTAGGATTAATGATAGAGCCCTCAACTCATAKAGAGATCCTGAGCACTGCACAATTGACTCGTACTCCACAGTCCCTCACAAATAGGGCTGTATCTCATGCATTTATGCAGCTTGGTAGTGCTTGTCTTCTCCTCTGCAAGGGCAGGTTGCCAGCCATAGCTCATCTGCAAGTCACAAGCAGGTGAGGAAAGGAAGGAGAAGACACAACCCTTGCTGAAGTCCCTATGGCCCAAGACGTCATAGGGCACAGCGTTGTCCTATGAGCTGAAAGGATGATGTATGTAAAGTCTTTCATCAGTGCTATAAAAAGTGAGCGTTGCCAGAATTGTCTTCATCCATTTTTACATGGTTATGGTATTAGGATATGGATATTTATTTCTTTTTTAATAATTGTGCATTTTCCAACATCTAAATAAAATGGAAAAGTAATTTAACATGCTCCCATATGTGAACATCACTGTAACTCTGACACCTACCTTGTTCCCTATACTCTTCCCATGGACAGTTCATCCAATATGTATGTCAAGAATGAACTAAAGTGAAAATACATCAGAGGAAGAAATGCGTTTTCATCTGATATTTCAAATGTCATGTTGATTGAGCGTTGTTTTCTGTTTTTACTGTATTGCTCTATAATTCATAGTGTTGCTGTATTCATTACAGTAGCATCAGGAGACCACAGCTGAAAGCAAGACACTATCTTATTATTGTATTTAATTAGTGCATGATAGAAGAGGACTCAACAGTCTATAGCCCTAATAAGTGAATAGTTTACTTTCTATGAAAATTCTGTTGAAATCGATAGAACTGAAGCTGAAGTGACAGCAAGCAGGAAATGAGCTGCAATGAGCTGGAAAGAAAGAACATGAAAGTAAAAGTGACAAAAATATGCCTAAATTAAACTGATGTTAGACATACTAAGATGCATTTGAGTCATCTCTCTTTATCTGAAAGCTGTAGGTTCACAAATGAATACTTGCATCTGTTTCACAGAGGGTTATACGCCAACACCTAGCTGTGGCTCTCTGTTTTGCCACTGATTCTTTAATTTGATATTTTCTGAAATTATGCATCTCTCTGCATTTTACACATATGTCAATATGAACATGATTGCTATAGGGAATGAAAGGCTATAGCTAATAAGGTTTAGGACCCCACAAATTAAGCTACAATAACTATGTATAATTGAGCCCAAAGAAAATTCAGGACTTGGATTTTATGCTGCTTATAGAGATGAATCCAACCAAGAACAAAATCTGTAATCTTTTMATGAAGATAGATATTTGCACCAATTCTTATAAGGTCTGACAAAGGTAAACTCCTTATTTTGAAGTGTCATAGGAGAAGATGACCCTTTCAATCAATACAGAGCAGGTAGATCGTGTGCCCAGGGAGCAGGAGGCTTGGTCTCCTCTTTGCCTGAGAGRGACTCGACCCACATATCTCCTGGGAATGGTCTGACCATCAAGCAATATGAATTGCCAGTGGCTTAGGAGGATTTACAGGAAATTGTAAGGTCTGGTCCATCTATAAAATATCTTGGACAGTGAGAAACTACCTAGTCTTGTCACGGAGGTCAAGCTAATTACACCAAGAAGAAGACAGGGTGCATGAGGTCCAAAGCAGTAGGTATCTTTGTACGGTTTTRAAGATATTTATCTGCAAAAGGAGAGTCCAGGATTTCATTCCATACTCTCAGAACTACTTATACCTCTGTATTATCAATTGTTAAGATAAAGCATGGAAATTATTATAATTAGTTATAATTATTATATTGCATAAGTGTAGAGCCAGGTACAATCTTCTGGAGTAGCAGGAAGAGCAGATACTTGTGCTTCAGTCCAAGAACATCAAATAATCACACATYTTTACCTTATCTTTCACCTTAACAGTCTTCAGTTGAATTTATAAGTTGAGTTGAAAATAAGAAACTGCATAGAATAAAAGTAGAAAATTGGTGCACTGGATAATAACCACATGGAGGAAAAACAGATGTTTTTATGTAGGTCATACAAGCCTATCCAAGGGAGAAACTGCTGGGTTATCCAAAAAAGTATATTCACAGCACTTCCTATAACAATTTGGATTTAATAGCTTTCCTAATCTGCTTCAAATTTTGTCTTTTAATTAGTGCTCACATGAGTGATTTTTCTTGAGACTGAGAATTCTAGCTCTCAAAATACAACTACCATTACTAAAGATAATGTACAATATTCTATTGTAAAGAATTACTTTAAAAGAGTATAGAAGCACTTTTTTTTTTTTGTGCAATTTAACCATAAAAAGTATTCCTAACTGCACAGATTATGGAAGAGAATAAAATGGGGGCATGAAAATTACTGTGATCCTAGTTCAAATTAGATTCTATGAAATACTGCTTTAACACACTGAATATATGTTACTCAAGAAAAGTATCCAAAAGTAGCAATTAAGTAGAAGGAATTAAAATTTTCTGGATCAAGAAAATTGGTAATATGGGCAATTTCACTTTAATCCATCTCTTTCATTGTTCTAACAAAGCTGTTAGATATTAGGAGGCTCCCACTCTGACAACAGAACAGTAACTTCCTCTGATAATACTATCCCAGCTGCTTTTTTATTTGCATCTTATTTTTAACTTTTAACTTTAAAAAAGGACTTTGTGTTAAGTGTTAAGAATATCTGTCATTGAAAATGTTTGTGAACTTTGAAAATAGAGAAAACTTCTTGAATTTTCACGTATGAACAGTTCTGTTGCTTTAGCACACAAAAAGTTTATTTTGACAAACAAAAGCTTTTTATTTGCAGCCCCCTATGCATATTGAATTTTAACATAAAGACTTCCAACTGAGGTCCATAGAGCTCCAGACTCCAGCAAAACTATAATAGGTGCTACTGCTGCTACAGTACTGGATCTCCTGCAGTGCTGGATCTCCTCCTGACATGCCAAATGCCTTTCCAGGCTAGGCAGAAAAGTCGTTTGACATAACTGTAATTCTTTTTTCCCAGAATATTCGTTCTGAATACTTGCCTGCTTGCCTTCTTTTATAAAAATACTCTTCAATCATGCACTGATTTAATATTTGTGAACACTGAGAAAGCCATCAGAAGTACTTTTTGTCACTTGTAGGTTTATTCCTGTTCCTAGAGTATTGTAACTTCAAAAGGGCTAGCCCGTGAGCTACTTACATGGACAAGAGTATGGAAATTAACTGATACCCTCACCTCATGGGTTTATTTCTCCCGTACTAAGCATATTCTTTAAGGAACAATATTACACAGACCTAACAATCTAATTTGAATTTTCTTTAGAAAGTTAGCACAATGTTGTATGCACTCTGCAAGTATTTTTTCCTTCTCCTCCATGACAGTCTTTCCAGTTTTGCCCCAGAGCCATATATGATTAGAATATTATGAGCATTCAACAACTTTGTGTTTAACATATATTCTTTCCTATATTTAAACGTAATAGTCTTTCCTGTATTTAATGTACATATTGATGTGAAAGCGTTCAAAAGCTATCTTTTATCACAAATTCTGCTAATAATTGGTTGATGGGATTTTTTAATACATACAAAACGTTACCAGTCTGATTGCTAAAGCAGTAGTCCTGAAGCACTATAAAGGCTAAAAGAGTCATTTAAAGTTATTTAAGAAGCACCATAAGGCAGAACTGAACAAGAGGAGATGTATGCTTTTATTTAGCTTGTGTGGCAGCACTGTGAAGCTATTCATGAAGAAAATAACTTTTGACACTTGGTAACTCTGCATTGATTTCACTAGTGACATCCAAATTCTGAGAAGTAATACACTTCCAGTATTTCAGACTATTCCATCAGTTATATATCAGCTCGAATAGTTACAAGTTGAACCAAATATTACATATTTTTAGTCAATATTATATATCATAATGCAGCTGTGTGAAGACATGCCAGAAGGTTGGCAGATAATAACAACTTGCCACCTTTTGCGTGAAACAAGGGCCCTCCATCTGCCGAGATGTCAGAAGYGCTTTTCTGTCTCTCGCATGGATAAAAATTGAGCCCCACTGGCTTAGGAGCTGCTCATCTTTGCAGGTGATTGAAATACTTTGGTAGCAGCTGCTGCTGCAAACTGTGTTTTCCTGCTGCTAGTCTGAGGGACTGTTTCTTTCCTGACTTCTTCCAGTATCATGCTGATCATAAGTTTCTCTTCTTCTCCACTTAAGATTTATAAATGTATAAAAAAAAAAAAAAAAAAGTGTTTTCAGAATTGTTTAGTTTTTACTAGGTTGATCAACTTGTTTATTTTCATTTCTTTAGTTCAGGTAATGAATTTTTGCTTATCAAATTCATAAATGCTGCTGCCCTGTACTGAGAATGTGCTTTGCCAGCTACTTTGATTCAGGTACTGCTAACATTGGCTTCTTGTATCTCAGTCTGCAGGTCACCSTCTCAGCCCATTCCCTAAGCGGAATTTGAAAAGGGATGAAAGTTACTGTGTTCCTGCTTAGCACTCAGGTGGCAAGCTCACCCCAACCCGAATGCACCTCAAGAAATAGTATAAGCTAAGCCTTCCATCATGGAGATGGCGTTGAGGCAGAGTTTCCATTTCTGTCTAACCAGAGGGGCAGGACTTCATCTTCCCTAACTACATCTGATCGTGGATGTTGGCATCTCTGACTCCAGGGCAACAGCAGCCTTCGAAAGCAGTACTGAAAAATAAGTAGCAAGTATTTGTTCTCTTTTCTGATATAGAAAAGGTAAAATGTGCCTATTTAAGGGCAATCTTATTTGCTCAGAGATGTTTTCTTGCCTTTTTGCAGACTGAAATTTCAAATAAGTGTTGCAGGAAAGATATRTTTGGTTGCTATTGATTTGGAGAGGGAAGCCTTTGATTAATCACATACAAGATGACATACATAGGGTATGATGCTGGCACGTATATAGGAAATGGCCTCAGAATGATTTTCAGGTTCTGTTCAGGTTTTTGAAACACTGGAATCAGTCTGAAGTAGATGTATCCTGAAGCCCTGATAAGCACACCTCCGTGTAGGTTGTCTTAAAATCTGCAATGAACTAAATGGCCTTTCTACGCTTAATTTATATAACACTTCATTAACTGTTCAATCCAGTCAACTAGTCTGTTTTTTAAGAGGACAATAGCAGGAGTGTACTGCTGCAATCCACTCCTGATTGCTTGCTAGTTAATTAACTGTATTTCACAGTCAGTACTCTTCTTTGAGCAGTAAAATCATTATGCAGAATTACCTAATGACACATCAAGTTTGTGCACTTAAATATACATGTTTTTGCACTTAAATACACATACAAAAAACAAGCAAACAAACAAACAAAAAAAAAACCAAGGTGCTGCCTCCACACATGAATGGAATAAAACTAATAAGATTTTGTTTAATATTGGACAGCTATAGCAATTTAGGACATACTTCATCAATACTGAACACTTTGTTTTAATTACTAGGTTTCACTGTATGTACATGTCTTATTCTTAGCAATGCAGATATTCTTAGATAGTAATGTATCATTGCTGTCTAGCTCATTTGCCAAGATTTATGTGATTTATTTTTGCTCTGAACATATGGATAAAGCAAAGACTTTAGAGTAAATTGAACTGTGGCAGGTATATACCAGCAAGGTAAGCTGCTATTTTTGAAAGTACTTTCCATTAGCATCTTTATTTTACTTTCAAGGGAAAGCAACCCTCACATTGCATTCAATGAAGATCAAACTGTATGTAAAGCATATGCACAAATTAAATATATCCAGATTCTAAGTTGCACTAAAAAAAAGATGTTTTAAGCATATGGTGTTACCATGCAGTTGAGATAAAGATATAGGAGGTTTAAGTGACAGTTTTCAGAAAGACTATTGGTACTATCATTCCAATAATAACAATCCTTAGGAATGAAGCAAAGTCTTAGGCCTTCATCTAGGTTTCTGCAAAAGCAGCAGGGCAATTTGACTTTCACAATTCACCTAAAATACTACCAAAAGAGAGTTCTGGTAAGTTAAATGCTCTTATACTATATATCTTCATATTATTTATGCTTCAGGAAGTTGCCRTTGTCTCTTCCACGACACTGTATCAAAGACACAGTTAGCATTGGCCAAGAAGTCTCGTCCTCTGTAGTCCTCTGAAAATTGAAGAGTTCCAACTCAAAAGCAAATTGTTACAGTTAAGACTACTGCAGCAAAGATAAAAAGATTCTCATTTTTGGAAGTTTGTAATCATGATCCTTGTAATGAAAAATATATAGAAATAATCTAACTCAATCTTCATTTTTTTAACTTGGGATACTTAGTGGTGATAGAGACTGGCAGCATTAAAACATAAAGCASTGAGGCTGCAGCAATATTTAGTGTTTCGTATTAGATGGGGGGCTCTTGGCCATGTTCTCAGGGCACAATCCTCATTCATAGAAAAGCATGTAACACTTTGATGTTTATGGTAAAGTACAATGTTTCTGACAACATTTTTTTTCAGTAGAAGTAAAAACAAGTTATTTAAGTAAAATAGAAGTATTTTTAAACCCTTTATATTAAGGTTCTGATGTTTCCTTTGGTGCGACCATCACCAAACTTAGAAACATTAGTAGAATGGAATTTCATACATAAAATCATATATCAGACCTTGTCCTCCATATCAGTGTGTTCTCATTGTTTGTTACACTTCTGTTGGTGCAGCCACAGAGTTGCAAAACACTCTTGAGTGTTTATGAGTAAAAGCAAGGTATGACTTCTCTTTCACCATCATTCCCCTTTCTGGGAGCCCTGGGGGTTTTTCTTTTTCGTTTTCTTCTTCATGATACAGCCTGGAAGGGTTCACTCTTGCTTGACACAGGCATCCTCAGACGTGTCTCCTCTCCCAGCTGCCTGCTAACACAGGGCCGCAGAGCAGCCCGAGCCTTCGGTGACTCAGGCAA
This sequence comes from Eudromia elegans, assembly GCA_003342815.1. Lineage (NCBI taxonomy): Eukaryota > Metazoa > Chordata > Aves > Tinamiformes > Tinamidae > Eudromia > Eudromia elegans. Next base: position 2,908,784 of record PTEX01000014.1, on the reverse strand, counting down.
AGGTGAAGTGCTTGTACTTCATCTCAGTTTTGTTTCTCTTTCAAAAATACATAGAACAGAGATGTTTCCTTTCTGAGTTACGGCTTTAAGCTAGACAAAAGAATACCAGCTAGTRGAAGACTGACAGGAAGACTGTAACTTGGGTCTGTCAAAGAGTGTAGGAATAACAAGCCCCCACCCAAGAAAGTCTGTAGCTTGCAATGTGTGAGGAAGCATTAAGGTATCTTGTTAAAAATAAGATAGAAGCAACACAATCACTTTACCTATTACATTTTGTCCTTTCAGTTCATTAAGCAAAGTTTTTTTCGTAAAGCTAATAGCAGGTTTCTTAATCCGTCTACACTTACTGCAGATGATGCAGAACTTCCAAATAAAAATATTTGTTTTCTAAAATATTTCTGATTTAATGTTAAGTAATTATAGTTCTCTCAGAAAGAATATGTTAGTATGCATTATTTCTCACCAGTGGAATAAATGGTTTAATGTATTTATATTAGAGTGTTGGGTTAGAAGCAGAAGAAAGTAATTTTGCAGTAGAAAGAATAACGTTCAGTCTATTATGTTGCTTTATTAAGTGTAGCTCTGAAGTTTAATCTTTGTAAGTGACCTTGTTGGAGTATTTGATAGATCCTGAGACAGTTATAGGCTGCTTTCAAAGCCTCCCTAATGTCACTGTAATATTTACATTGCTTTCAATGAGCAGTGTTATTCAGAAACCAGTAAGATAGCATGAAAGCATGATAGCATGAAAGTTAATTGACATTTTCAAAAGTGATAATAATCAGAATGTAAATCTTAATTACGTTAGAATTTAGGAATGTAAGTTGAACTGGTTTTACTAGGATCAGTGAAACTTTTTTTTATAAGCARTCTTTAAAAGATGCTTCATGGTATTTTCGAAAGTGGCCAGCAGTGTAACTCCAGGGAGGCTGTTCTTGGAGAGTCTCACCAGCTATTCCTTGTCAAAATGCTTTCCCTGGCACAAATCCTGGCACAAATTCTGCTCCRTTTTTAGGTTGCTCTGCCTCTGTAAAGCAGTGAACTTCTAAGAAACACTCGGTCCATATACAGGTCATTCATTCTTCAAGATTACAGGAGAAGGCTAGCCTGACTCCAGGTATTTCCAGATTCAAATTAGAAAGTGGATTATAAAAAGAGAAATGCAATTTCAGTCTTCCCCTTATAAAAAAGARAAGGTGTTGAAATAGGTTTTTCATGCACGTTGAAAGCACTGAATAAAATCAGTTTTATTATACCTTGCTTTTTTATCCATATATTTAACTTCACAGAGAATTAAGAGACTCAGTAAGTTTGTCTATTACCCCATGAGACTTGCTATCTGCAAATATATTTTAGTATTTCTTATTTAGAAAAAACATGGTGACAAAATTCTTTTATGACTTTATAGATGTGCAATCCATGCAGGTTCACATATACAATAACATTTGCCTCTGTGAAATATACTAGTTGTACACATAAACACTGAAATACACAGTGAAATACACTGAAGGATTATGTGCCACTGACTGCCTGTGATATGAAAACTCTATTTCAAAGTATGATAAAACCAGACCTTTTATATTTCAATCATTAGCATGACATGTATTAATATAATACTTTCCCCCTTTCCTATACCTGAATCTTATTTTATATTCAGGAAATACTTAACAATTTGGTACTACTTACAGTGATACTGGTGATATGTCTGCACATGAAAGATTAAAATGGATGTTTTTCCAATGAACTACAGCAGGTGAGGTCTCAGAAGACCAAAGTGCAATCWCTGAATTCAACAAGAAAGAGAGACTTACTGAATGAAGAAGCTTTTTGCAGATGATGAGGAACTTCCTGACCAGAATTTTCTTGCAAATGTCAGTGCAGCTTTATTCTTGTTTAATCTACAGATTTAATAAAAAATGGTTGTTTTTTTGGTAAGAGTAGTATGAGTACTATACAATTTTGATGGAAAAAAAAGCATCCTTGAAGTGACACTGTTTAGGCAAATGTAGTTTCTATAGAATGTCTTCTTTTGAATTACTAAGAATGAAAGAATTCCTTAATATTATATTACATTAAAGCCTAGCTGAGGTACAACTGTGCTTTACTGTTCTGTCAAGTGACAAGGATTTTCGTTTTACCCCAAGATTCATTATAATGGGGTGATGTGGATTCAGAAGTCACACAAAGCTGTCAGTTACCTACCAAAATCATGTTGCTGTCAGACAGTGTGGAAGAAGAGAAGAAATACAGGGTAATGAAATGCTTGATAAACAATACCCTTGTAGCTRTGGAGTGTGCTACAGAGGTTACTCCTAAAAATTTCCCACTTATCTTGGGTAATTAAATTCATTACTCTATTTGYAATGTTTGTCAGCAATCCTCTATTGCATATTAATAGTCAGGTTAGGTAATAAACTTTACAAAAAACTTGACAGACTTCTAAAGACAACTGTCACATAAGGACAACAGCAGAAAGTTACTGGATTCCCACTTGGTTAAAGGTCATCTATTTTCCCTGTCCTACTCACACAAAAATGCTTCCATTTTGAGTGTGTTGTGAACATAAAAATCACAGACTATGGAACACATGAATTATCCTTAGAATCTAACTGTGGTGAAGACACTTATGCAAAACCATAATGGGAATAAATAGAGGTTTTACAGCAAAGTTCCCARGCAAGTAGTATATTAGCATGCTTTCAGTCTACTGATTTAGCAGCATGTGCATTATGAATGTTGTAAAAATATACTGACTAATTCCTAACAGCCTATACCAATATGACAGTAGAATAGCAGATTCACCTTGAAATCTTGAATTCATTCTATTCTAAATACTATTGTCCAATTTTAAAAGTTATATTTGTTTCATTAAGTTATTTAAGCAGTTGCATAAGGGCAAATTATCTATTTTATGAGCAGAGCTGAAAATGAAATTTGGTGTCTGCACTTGCATCTGAAATTCTGTCCTATCTACACCTTGGCAAAAACAGTTGTGTCTAAAGTTAGAAAGCGAGCTCTAGCTCCTCATGGGAGGCGGAACGTTGCTGTTGCTGCCTCTTGCACAAAAAAGAAGCTTTATTCTATTTTTTGCCTTTTTGAACCCCATGCCATGGCAAAGTCATTAGTCTAGGCTTAGTTTATCTTTKTGCTCTCTCTTAAGTGCTGAAATACAGAAACAAAGGCAATCCTACTGCAACGTATTTGCTCCTTCCCACTCCTGTTGCAAAACTCCTTCCAAGTGAAAACACAGGATTTTTATTTACACATTAGTATCTCTCTGAAAAATGATTTGTCTCCTCCTGCATAATTTGAGATATGAAAATAATGTAGTGTTCTTTGTCCAAACACAGAATAAATCAACACATAGTTATTATGACAGTTTTTACATTATCTACTGGTTAGCTCACAAAACATTCAAGTTCATAAAAAATCCGTAAATTATTCTAAATGGCAATAAAGGAGTTGGGAGTTGATTTCAGTATAACAGGTTGCCTCAATTTCTTTTTGGTGTGAGCGACAGTACTAAATGTAAAAATGAAGGTTTCATTTAGATTTATTTGTCTGCCCCCATACTGAGTCAAAATTTACAGACTTTATGCAAACCATTTACTCAAATCAGAAGGATTTTTGTATCATAAAAACAAACAATTGGATCTTATTGCATGATTTGAATAATAAAATTGTGTTAAAAACCATTTATTTTGAAGCAGTATAGCTGCTCTGTCTTCTTGGAGGCATTTTGTTGTAGGAATGCAATGGGATTGTTCCATGAAGAATTTAGAGGTCTTTCTATGCTCACACTCAAAACAACTTTATTTTATGGAAAGATAACAGAGGAGGAAAAATCTGGCAGGGCTCGCAAAGGGAATTGGCAAATAAGCCCAGGTTCAACATACCAAGGGGCATCCACAGTGCTTTTAGATGACTTCTAGTAAGTTAGAGAACCTAATTAGCAAGGTAGGCTAGTGTGCTAATAACTAATAAGGTATCTGATTGTTTTTGATACATTAGGAGAAAAAAAAATTGATAGTGAGTAATCCAGGTGAAAAGCCATATTAAGAGAGAAAGAAAGAGTGGTAATTTTAGTGATCTGGAAATTACTGTTCCAGAGGTGTAATTTCCTAACGCAGTTAGACCTGAAAATTATTTGTCATTCCAGTATCTATTACTGATTCACCTGACATAATGGAGATTTTGCAGCATCCTCTGTTATGAGTTGCCGTATATGTGATTCCATAGCTTTTTAAACTTTTCCACCTMCTCCAGAATTGCATTTCTTCAAAAATCATGATAATGCACAATTGTAATGATGTTTTCGGTTTGAATCAGCATGTTGCAGACAGTTATTGCAACGCATTGCCTGTCATTGAAACTGAGCTATGATTAATATCCAAGCTTCTTTTGCTTATTATTATGTAGGATGCCTAGAACTGCCTTTGGCACTAAAGCCAAAGTTTTTTCTTAATACTCTTTTTCTAAGACAAGTTAAAAAGTAGTGCAAGTTAAAAATAAAAGGTCTGCTGTCCACTACTATAAAAACAAATAAAGTTAAACTTGGGGCCTGTAAGATTAATAACTATAAAGATAACACTTTCATTCAATATCTTTTATACTATAAAAATAATAATGCCTCCATTTTTATTAGCTGTTTTAGTAAATTAGCTGTATTAGTAAATTTATTCCCATAGCAAGTAGACTTTTCAAAGGAAATTTGGGGAAAAAATGATTGTTATTATTTTAAACCCTCATAAGGTGCTCAGATATTGTGTTATATGTTAATGATGATTTTTCTTTCTGGATAGTGTATTTATGCTTGGCTTAAGCTATATCCTGCTGTGGCACAGGGACAGATCTTGAAGAAACAAATGCTAAATCTGCTGTGAGTGTCAAATAAGTTCCCAGAGAACTCAGGCTGCCTTCTCCGAGCTGATTAGGAAGTGTAGCAGGGCTCTCTAGCTCAGCAGTTGATGGACACTATGAGGTCTTCCCTTCAAGAGGCTACATCACAGCTCTCCCTTAAAGCAGCATCCCGGCTTCTGTGCTTTCATGTATGACAAGCTTGCTAAACAACAAATAACAAATTCTTATCTTAAKATCTCTTATCTATCTCAGACACTGCTAATTATGAGAGATTTTTGAAATGTTGCCAAWCTTTTGGAGATTGACTTCCTTTGAGATAGAGTTCTTTCTGCTCTTTTAAGAATATTTTACAAGGTCATGAATCCAGCTACCTATTCTTGAACAGGTTATTTTTATATATTTTCTAGTATGTCACCAGTTTTGTTCAACAAATATGTTGCTATTATCTTGCTAATTGAATAGTGACATGCAGTCATCATCTGCCACCTGTGCTACATTTTAATTATACAGTGTGTGGCTAAAACTGGGCGTTGGAAAAAGGTCAATAAGTAGGTGAGTGTGATCAACCAGTAGGAAGCAGCTGAAGGACTAGGAGAAAATTTCTGAGCAAGAAAATACACATTATATGATAGTCTGGAAAATATACTTAGAATATATACTACATATTTTGCTGATGCTTGATGTTTAAAGAGTGATATTAGCAAACACTCTTTTTTTCAACCATTGAGGGTTTTTTTTTTCCAACCATTGAGGGGTTTTTTTTTGGCATTGTCTAGTTTGGACTATTTTCCTTGTGATTTTTCAGCTTTGGTGATTTTAGCCTAATTAGAGTATTAGGGACTGTCAAGAAAAGGTCTCTCTGAATGTGATTAAAAAAGAACCCMAATCAAACAAAATCCAGCTTCCAGACTATTCCATCATTCTTTGTGGTTGCTGGCATCGCTATCAGTCAGCTATCAGAAAAAGCCCTAATTAAGGAGGGTGTCACTTTCAGGTGAAGACTTCGTATAGCTTTGAATACTGTAGTATTCTTTTATGAAGTWACGCTATAAAAATATTCAGGAACTCATGATAATGCCAACTCAGATCACATCTGCAAGGTTCACATAGCCTTCCAAATATTTCTAGTATAAATATGTCTAGCAACTATTAGAATGATAGAAATATTCTAACATTAATATTAGAATAATAGAAATATTCTAACAAATATTTCTAGCTTGTGGCMTCCTCTTCTTCTGATTTGTTGATCATCTTTGTTGGTGCAGCTGGATCCACCCGGCAGTTGCCTTTGCACCTTTGCCCATCACTTTGCCCTGAGGCACTAAGTTCCACAGGAAAATGAAGGTCTAATAAATATAAGTCCAGATAAATATAATATAAAAAAAAAACAGAGAAAATAAAGATAAATATAAATCCAGCCAAAGATGCACTTATGAGCCTGAGTGCTGGTTTGCCACCAATCAGCCAGATTTTCAAGGCTATTGTACAAGTTGTTTTTGACTGTTAAATGCTCCTAGCTGAACTGGCATCTTGCTTGCTCTGTTCTGTTGCTTGGGTCTTATCCTGATCACCCCATCCAATCTTTGCTGTTCTAGCTCTTGACTCTGACATGKTTCCTGGCGATATTTACTGCATAGACCTTTGACTGTGTGGAATCAATTTCTTCCTTGTTTCCCACCCTTACTTGCCCTGACCATGGTAACAGCTTCCCATTCCCATTTCTGATTCCGTTTTATCTGGCAGGTTGTGCCCTAGTAGTATTAAATGAGTACGCATGCCATTTAGAAAGTAATTCATTCTGTAAACTGCCCTTCTAGTTCTGCCATTGAAATAGCATTGAGAAGATGAATTGATATAATAGATTTTAAAGAATATGACCCTATAATYTCATTTGCTTCCACAGTTCAGTCACAACCTCTTTCCATAAAAAAGTGCYAAATGCAGGAGGTAGTTCAGGTCAGGTCATGCCTAATGAGTGAGCGGCGYTCTTTTCTTCTTGTAGTTGTCACTCATAAAACAAACAATCTTTGTCAGGCAGTACGCAGAAAAAGCCCCAGAGTCAACTGCATGGAGAAATAATTGCCTTTGCTCGAGACTGGTTGTTACTTTGGTGACAGAACTGAGAGAGCTGATGTGACAAGGCAAAGTGGTGAGTAATCGTGTGCCTCCAGGCTCCTATGGAAAAGGAATAACATGGAAGTTAACTAAACCTAGTTAACCAACTTTTATGATAATTAGGTAGCTTTTTTTTTCACTCTACCAGGCAGTACCCCCTTGAATCAAGCTCTAGTAAGGACTCCTTGGTACAAACTGGGAAAAGTCCTTCTTGCCCGTCACGCTCTCTTTTATTGCCCCAATAAAACCAAATGAAAGCCCYCAAATGGCCTCCAAAGTATTAGAGCCTTAGTGTCAGGAAAACGGAGAGAGGCAGACTGCCTTCTGACACCTGCCTGTGCTCCTGACGTACCCGAAAGCCGCCTGGGCACGCCACCAAAGGTCGGGAAAATGGGGTGCAGAAATGTTGCAACTTGCCAGTTGCTGAGGAAATCTGCTTTTTTTGCTACCTTAGTAGAGACTAATGAAAAATGAGATTATTTAGTTGCATACCCTTTTTTTTTCTCCTCTAAATATGTTTTCAGAAACTGAAAAGTTCCTCTAGTGCCTTCCTAGGCACTAGAGCTCTGGTTTCCTAAGTTTTCCAATAGTCTCCTGGCTTCCTGCCCCTTGCCCTTACAAGGGTCTGTGTTCTGACTTGGAATTGTTGTTATGAATCCTTGGCATTTCTTCAGCTCATATCTGCCTTTAGTTTGCTGAAACTAGGTTCTTAGTACTTGGTCACACAGATAAATGACTTAATGAYGTACTATTATTCAGCTCTACCACTGTAATAACTAAAAGGAGGGAAGGGCAAGCTGACTTGAAAAGAAAGTAGTTTATTAAAGAAAAAGACATTGTAGTGAAGAAGAAGTAAAATAGGAATTATATTGCAAAAATGGCAGGAAAATAGAAGAGAGAAGTAAATGGACAAATAAAATCCACCAAAACAAACTATGCCACTCTCCTCCCCCAAATTCTCATGTAGGAAAATTAGGAGATAGATATATATATATACATATATATCTTATATGACTGCTGTAAAGACAGACATCACATAGKGTGGCATGAATGTAATGCTTAGTTMCAACAATGGTATGCCAAAAGCAAAGGAGACCTAAGAGTTGAAACTGGCAATTCAGAATCAAGTTTAAGTCTAAATGACAAAAAAGGGAAGAAGCATTTCTAAATCCTCTGACAGAGAACGGTGTCTACGAATCTTCTTTCTASTGACTCTCATAAAGTGAGAAGCAAGTTAATGCCCATGACCTGATAAATCCTCAGCTTTTCTATCTCGGTGTTAACAAACTGCATCTTTCAAATCTCAAAAGCAGTAAGCAATGACACACTTGGTACTGATTACATTAGTASTGCATACATTCCTCTTTCTTCTTACAAACTCATTTTTAAGATTCAGATCAATTTTAGCTTTAACTTGTTATGCTTATAAAGAAGATCATAAAAAGTATGAAAATGTGATTTTTGTGTACATTAAGGACTGCAAATAAAAACAAAAATGAGTTTCAGGATTAGAGGATTTCAAACAATCTCATGCTTTGGTGATGGGAGAAAGGAATTAACCTCATTATTTTCAAAAGGTCAGAATGGCAATCCTTAGCACTGAGTTGCTAATGGATAGTCATTCAACATTCAGCATTCGTTTATAAATGAGCACATTGGGGGAGGAATCAGATACTCCAAAATCCACCKTTCTATTCGGAAGATCACAGAATCACAGAATCCTTAGGGTTGGAAGGGGCCTCTAGAGATCATCTAGTCCAACTCCCCTGCTCCAGCAGGGATCATCTAGAGCACGGGGCACAGGGTGGCAGCCAGGTGGGTTTGGAAGATCTCCAGAGAAGGAGACTCCACAGCCTCTCTGGGCAGCCAGTTCCAAGATCCTAACGCTCTTCTGCAATGGGTAAAATTGAATTTAATACATAAACGCTAATTTGCCTGTGAATTGGATGCAATCAGGTAAGCAAACTAATGGAAACTTATAATATGTACAACATATAATAGAGAAGTGAGGTATTTAAAAATGAAAGACTAAGAGATAGAGCTACATAAGTACAAGAATTCGTACTTAATCAGTACACTGTCCTGTCATCATAACTTCTATTCTGGAATGCACTGACCAAAAATCTTCAGCCAAATTCTGCTGTGGTGATGTATTTTTTTTATGGAACACTATGGAAACAAAAGTAGTCATCTACTATCATTGAACTGACTTGAACTGCAGCAGTTAAGAGTAGTACAGTGAGGGAACAAAATAATTATGAGAGATAATTCTGGCTTTTATCCTAGTCTACTGGATCAAACTGGGAGGATAGGAAGGCTGATGGCAGCAGCCAAGAGAGAGAAGCATGCCTTATACATTGAATAATAAATAAGAGTACAATCCCAGACACTGCTGTTTGCTCAACTTCGGTCATTAATTAATCAAGTTATATGTGCATATGAGAAGCTGATTAAAAGAMGAAAAAAGCAAGTTCTGTTTCAACATGCAGATAACATGCAGTTTTATACCTACACTTCCATCTCTTGATGAAGGAAGATAATTATGTTATTCTCTTTCTGGGGGATCTGTGACACACACACAGAAAAAGCATTTTGGCTGAAACTCTCAATGACATCAGGTCAGCTAACTGAACCAAGGCAATGAACCTGCTTCTTTCACTGAGGATTTATATTTGCCCTAAACTTATCTGGGTCATTGGCTGGCTGCACGTGCACCTTTTGTGAGCTGTGAGCTCACCACTATGAGTATTTCCTTCTGAGGCCGAACTTCCATCCACCATATGATGAGTTCACCATGAGCCAACTTCTGAAACCTCTCCAAAAACTAAAGCTTGTAATTTTAGTGGCCTCCTTCTTGAAACAGTTGTGACTTTTCTTTAAGTACATGTTTTGTGCAAGTCTGCTATTTATTTCCAAACTTTCAGTAATAGTCAGTGAAATCATCACATTATTAGTGTTCAAAGTCTGAAGCTGGCCTTCCTACACCTCCTCAACATGTAAAATTATATACAGTAATTGCTGGGTCTTCTTACTTTTTAACTGAGCTGCCAAGATAGGTGCTCCTTCACTTAAAGATTTAAAAATCTGCRTCTATTTTAGTCAACAAATGGTTTTGCACTATGGATGTAATATCACTTTCAATGGAGGTTTGAAGTGAAGCTTCTRTTCTAAGGGACAAACAGCTTGAGGTTTTGGCGCAAGAGACAGTAAGACAATGTCACACAAATGTGTTGAGAGGAGACATGATAAACTTGAAGAAAGAATTAAAATTAGTGGATGCAGTTTGAAATGGAATTGAAGCAGAGAGCTGGTCTTCAAGGACTTCAGAGAAGAGATTTCCATGACAACAGAACACTTAAGTATTCAAATTAAGAAACAAAGCATCTAATAAACAATCGGGAAATACACCTCTGTTTCACAGAATAAAACCCAAGCAGTTTAGAAGCAGCAGTCCTGTGTAAGAAATGGGGATGGAGATCTGATACTGTAGAGCCATTGCTGGGCACATTCCCCTCCGATTTGTATCAGTACCACCTTCTTAATCACTGWATCATGGAAACACCTAGGGACATCAGATACCGCAGTTTCTACTGCTCAATATCTACCTCGATATACTGCTGCTGTGACAGAGTCCAAAAAAMCGTGGACCATCTTCAGTATATGACAACTCAAATGCAAATCTTGAATGATGAAGATCCCATAAACTTCTTCAAACGTCTGTTCTAGCCTTTTGACAACCTTAGAAAATTTCTTCTGAATTTTAGCTGTCTTTGCTGTGAACTAAACGACTTTCCTGTGACCCACAGGGAGAAAAAATGATTACTGTCTTCTTTGTAAAGAACATTTAGCTGTGAGAGACTATGATCAAGTCCTGAAAGTTTTCAGAATGCTGCACCAAGAAATTATGCTTATTATAGTGGCTCTTGTTATTATAGACAATATGTTACATAATCTCATCAATAAGTATTGTAGCCCTCTTTCTCTGACCCATGCCGTACTAGGAATTTGGTAATTTGTTCAAGAGCTTAATACTCATTAAGAAGAAGAAAATAAATGCATGATTTATGATCATACATCTCTTTGTTGTCATAGATATCATATCACATAATTCACAGACTTATCAGGCTCCACTTAAAAACATTCGTTTTGTCTTGCTTCCTATTCATTTCGGAAGGCTTTCCAGTGCTTGAATTCTCTAATGAACAGCAWTTTTTCTTTAATATACAATCTGAATTTATTATAAATTATGTCATTTGTTCTGGTGCTCACATTAACTTTTAGCTGAAATAGTTCTTTCCTCTCACCGGTATTTACCTGTCTGATGTATTTATATAGCATTGATACCCTCATTTGACCTTTTCAGATGAAGGTGAAGAAGCTTTTTAATTGTATTGGGCTCCTCAGGCAAAAAAAGAKTATCTTTACTATTGAAAGAAGAATTTGAGCTCATGTCTCTCTGTTTAGATACACTAACAAAACGTATTCCGTAAGGATATATTCCATATTTCTATAGCTAAGTCATTACCTACATACATTTAATGATTATATTCCCTAGAGGAAAAACTGTAGGAATGAAATTGTATGAAAACTTTCTGAAATGACTTCATCTTGTTAGTGACTGCTTAATATTCTGTGAATTGGCTTTTGAAATACCTAGGACTCCCTAGACTTTTGTTCGTAAAACCCTACGGTCTGACAGCTCCTTGGATCTGAAGTTGAGAAATGGAAAATATGAAGCACTGCACTCGGTTACATCCAGCAGTTGGCTGTAGCCAGCACTGCTATTTTCTGATCTCCTCTAGCTGAGCATAAAAGCCATTATCTTTTCAGCTGTTATTCAGATTTTCCTAAGAAATGATGCGTGAGGTAAATAGGAAAGGGAAATGGAAAGAGTAGGGGAAGGGAGAGGGAGGGAGGTGGGAGAAGGGCTTACTGGAGCAGAGTGCTGCATTCCCTGGGGAGAATAGAGGACAAAAAGCAATGGGAAGCCAATATACACTGAATGTAAACCTGCCAGAGAAAGGGCTGAGAAATCATGTTGCCTCAACCTGGCTCGCTCTGAGCAATGTCCTACACCAGRGTTAATTCAGAGATTTTGGTGGCTGTTTTTTGTTTGGACTTTTTTCTTTGGCTGAGCATAGTGCGGATAAGCTCAAGATCTCATTTCACCTGAGATCTTAAAGCTCAGGTGAATGACCTATTATGATCTATTAAAAAAAAAAAAAGTCTCCTCCCAAGAACATAGATTTGTTACAGCATAATTAGCCGATATTTTCCTTCAGCCCACACCTGTCTAATGCACTGTTTTTCAGCTGTGTGTCCTCTAAAGTTGGCTACGTTTCAGCAGCAGGCGAAGCTGCTCCCAGTATGCTTTTATTTTTGAAATGTTCTGGGATCTGTCAGGCTAAGAATGAGGTGCTTAAAAATCGCRATGCTGGTATTTTCCATGAAGTTTGTGTAAATAGGAAATAGCATATTGACTCAGGTTTATTAACAAAATAACTTCAGTGCCAGTCTAATAATGACAACAAACAATTCAATAGAATTTACAATAAGTAGTAGAGATTATGCTAAGAGAGTCTTTGAGCAGCACATTAGACTGTTGTTGCATATTATATATTTTTTAATATAACCTTGCATTACTTCATAATGATTTTTCTTCTAAAATATCTGCAGTCTGGATGTTACAAACAATGAGTTACAGCTAAAACGTAAGATATAAAAACAGGAGACACACAAATCAAAAGTCAAATATATAAATACTGACACTCAACAGTAGAACAACTCCAGTCACCTGCAGCTTTCTGAAACCAAGAAACACTGACACAATAGCAGAAAAAAATGCTGTAGTTTAGGAGCTGAGAGAGCTAAGTGCTAATTTACCATTGACACAGAGCAAGGCTGCACCCTGCTTCCCTGCAGTTCCTCTAACAGCCCCAACAAAGACGTCAACCCTGTKTTGACTGATTGACATCTGCAGACAATGAGGTTGACAAGTCTTTGGAACAACCAAGGACAATAATAGTAAAGACCRATTTTTCTCCTTCCGGGGCTGCCCTTCTCTGTTCTTTTCTCTTCCTTTCTATGCAAGAGATAGATAAACAATTAAATGCACAATATTCTTTTAAAAGAGTATCCTAKTTGAGGTGTAGCAGGCACAAAAAGCAGAGGTTACTGTTTCTGAGAGCACTGAAACTAGCTAAAACTGTGGGTGCTAACAGGAAATCTTGCAGACGGCAGCTTTGCTGTCTTCGGGACACGAAACTCCTCACATAGGACGTGTCACCTTTCCTACTACCACAATCTCAGCTTGCATTTCCTGATTCATCCATAGCCATCCTAAGCAAACAGCACTTGGAGAACCTTCAAGTAGGTTCATGTAAAATCMTTAGGATTACATATTTATATCACAGACTTTAAAATATTTGAGTATGACTAAAATATAGTTGAAGTTTTCAGAGTAACAATAACAAATACTSTGCTTTGCTTGGCTGCATCCTTATACAATGTGACTTACAAGTAAATAAAAAAATACTTCTGAAAGTAAAAAATAGTCTTRGAAATTTATTATAGAATATTAATAATATAGAATATTAAGAACAACTTCTATTTCTCATTCCTGAGTAACTAAAAAGAAAATGCAATTTTATCGCTTTTTGGAGAAGGAAAAATATTTATCGGTGAGGTGAGTGACAGACTGATTTAGGTGTGTGTTCTCCCCGTGGAGAGATTATAATTATTATTAATTATAAGTGATAGAGAGTATAAGCTTAAAGTCACATTATTTTGTATATCAAGAGAGCTCCTACGCAGAGGAGATCCTGCAGCTGAGGAAGTAATGGAAAAACTTTCTCTGGAGACCTAAGAGTAAGGTAGTCAGCCAAAATCATTTGAGCTGAGACTGGTTCTATTCCAGTGCTTAATTATAATTTATTCAATTACTGCAAGTGTAGTTTGGGTTGTTGCACTACTGTGTTGACCCTTTGCAGATGTCCCCATAGCAATGGCAGAGCAGGAGACACGGCAAGGACTGACTCTTWGGATATTCCTACACAGCTTCAGAGGCGGCGCCTTTCCAGGGCCTCTCTGATAGGCTCGCAGTAGCATTAGAAAGCATGATATATATTTTTRTTCATTACAAGATTATTTCTTTTCTCCTYTGCATAAAATGCCACCTTGATCATTAGTCTAGCTATGTGAATTACCTATTAATTTTATATAWTTTATATTTAAGTATATATGAAATTTTGATATGGACACACAGAATTATAACTGTGTTAAATATTTCCAATTAGTTTAAATTTGAGACCAAAAGAAATATGCCAAATTCACTTCTAAGAAGAAGAAGAAATTAAAATTTTATCATAGATGACTGGGAGAAACCTTTGGGCCTACACGCACCTTTTAAAAACATGCTAAAAGTGGTATTAAAATATAGCTCCAAGATGAATATTTGAAATACATATATATATTTTCAGACATTCTCATTTATTTTTAAAGGTAGAAACTGGAATGGTACGCTGTATTCATAGCAAATTTAATTACACTGAAAAGATGAAATCATAGTTGATGTCAACTTTTACTGAGTGTTATATAGAGCAGATACATGGACTTGTCAGGCTAATGGAGGTAAACAAATCRGGCTTAGAAAACAAGAAAGAATTTGCTGCTTAAAACACAACAGGAAAAAAATGATTCTGAGATTATATATATATATGTATATCTTCACATATAGCATCAAAATTACAGGTATTTAATGTTTTTCAACTACTGCCAGTGGGTTTTTTCATAATTTACAGTCAGATGAAATTAAATCAGATGCTCAATAGCTGAAAATCTGCATAGTTGTATTACTGCTATAGCTCTTATGAAGTCAGGAAATCATATTCATCTGTATCTGCTAAGTAACTGTCCTGTTACTTTTAAGTAAGCTTTCATTTTCATGTACAGCATCCTTTATTTGCAAGCAAATATGTGCTAACATTTGGATTCTTGTAGTTGTGGTGAAACAAGAAAATGTATATCTGGAGGGCAAGAAAAAATTGATAGGATTAAAGAGCCAAGAAATACGAGCAATTCAAAAGGAAGTTTGYGAAAGACTCTGGTTTCTTCCAACACAAGTGCCATAAATGACAAATGTGGTTCCCTGTTCCTGGGGCACTRGTTACCACAACACAGTATTGCAAGATGAATCTGGTGACAGATGGGAACAACACTTGATTTGTAGCCTGGGCACTTAGTAACGATTAGCCATGGTTTAGTTGTTGGGGAAATGGCTGCCCATCCAAGAGCACCTTGCAGATGTAAGGAAGAAAAGAGCTGAGAATATGAGGCCTAYTGCCATAAGGAATTAGTTGACAGTACTCAGAAGCTTTAAAAAAAAAAAGTTACTAAAATAGTAGCTGTGAAAACCATCCTAAAGTCTTTTAAAGTCTCTCAATACTCATTAAAATCCGTCTTGTGAGAACAGAAATGAAGTTGGCAAAGCGAACTGATCTAACCCCCTCAAGCCAGGCCCCTCAAGAAGAGCACTCAAAGTGCAGGAGGGTGGAAGCAGAGATGACAAGCAGAAGGAGATGAGGAGATGAGCTTGGGAGAACCATGTAGATTTATGTTGATGTTATTTGGGTCACTTTTTGCCTTCCGTTGCCTCAGACACGATTGATGGGAGCCGTGACTCATGCCGCCTTCCCCGCACCGCCCTGCTCGACACTGCAGCGCGGGCGCCGTCCGTCGTGCTGCCTACCTGGAATTCATGCACAAGGTGAATATCCAGCTTAAGTGACAACAGCAAAGGTATTTTGATGCATTACTGCCCTTCTTTTCTTAGCTCGCCCTGCTAGGGCCAGCTGCTCCAGCATGTTCAGAGCATTTTCATAACTCACAGAGTCCTGATACAACAGGGTATACAGCAAAGTGAGCAAAGTGACAGCCCTAAATCTGCCTCCCTCTGAAGCCTGTATACATGTGTGAGAACAAGGACTCCTGCAAACGTGTGATAAATTACATTTATCGGCTAGGTAAACTTCTTGATAAGTAATTTCAAGCCCTGATAATGAAATCAAACCCTGGTGTCTCTTCTGACTTTGCCTGTTTCTGATGACAGGTTCTGGCCACCTGAGGGTTCTCCTTACAGCAGGGAAATCTCTAGACAACATAAAGCAAATATGGCAACATTGATTTCTTCCTGCCTCTTCACAGCCTTTCCTCAATCTCCAGCAACAAATGTATTTCTATCAAAAGAGAAAAACATCACTTGGCAAAAGCCACTCGGCACGGAATTATCCTCACCTAGAGCTGTACTACAACGTAGTGTCTCCACTGCCCATTCACGTCCTCTGTCACTCTGTCATAGCGCATGACTTATTTGCACAGAGGCTTGTCCCATGTAGGAGATGAAAGCAAGGGCCTTTTCCCAAAGCATTTCTCAGCAAGTACGGCATATCTTTCAGCTGAAGAGGACCTTGGTTCAAGAAATAACTTGAAAAAACACCAGCCAAAATAACACTTAAGCTTTTAGCCTATGATCTTAATGTTCTTTGGAATAGTTACTATACTGTTTGGGGAATGCACACAAAAGAATGYATGAGGTGATGAATGAGATTTATGAAACAAGTCATTAATAGTAGAAGAATGAAGGAAATAATAAAGAAAGCAGGAAAGTTCTCTGTGTAAAACAGAACTGGGAGAGCTGCCATAATGGACACATTTTTCTCAGGCGACATCGTGGCAAGCCAATATAAATTAGAGGAGCATTTTAATATGTTGGCCAAGTTGTCCCCGCTCCGCGCCCGTGGCACCTCCTTGCTGTCACAGGAATCATCTCCGTTTCCTCCAGCGCTGCTCCGAGGGCTGGGCAGATCACGTCTCCCTGGTGGCAGTGCTGCGCTCCACGTGAGCCACGTGTTCTCCTGGAATGACAGACCCTCCGCTGTAATTTACCATCATCCGGCCGAGCGGCGGTATTCCGAAGAGCCGGAGCCGCCCGAGGCTGCTGCTACCGGGGCTGCTGCCGCCCGCGCGGAGCCGGCTCTGCCCCGGCAGCGACC
>PTEX01000014.1:2800036-2891409 GCA_003342815.1 Eudromia elegans | reverse complement strand
CAGGCGAGCGCGCGGTCCCGCGCCTGGAATCGCGCGGCAAAGTACGCGCGGAGGCGCCTGCCGCCGCCACACTGGTACTTCTGCCTTCGCTGAATGGAGGTGCGGGCCCCGGGGCGGCATCGGCCCCGCGGCGCCCCCAGCCCCGCGGCGCCCCCTGCTCCGCCCCGCTCCGCTCTGCTCCGCTCTCCCGCTGCCCAGGGCCGAGCAACAGCTGCCCTGGGCGAGGCGCCCCGGCGCCCTCTCCTGCCCTTGCTGCTGTTTGCTCCCGCTCCGACACCCCGAGAGGAGACGGGGTGAGGCGCGTTCCGCGCGGGCAGGGCGAGCTCTGCCCGCCGCGGGGCCGGGCAGCGCAGCGCGGCGCGGCGCGCGGGCGCGTTCGGGCTCGGAGCTGCCCGGCTGCAGCGCGCGGCGCCCTGCTGCCCAGGGGAGCCGGCCGAGCGGAGCGAGGTGGGAGAGCAAAGGGGGAAAAAAGAGCAAAGCCCCAAAACTTCGCAAAATAGGCGGTTAAAAAACGGGAGAGTTATTCCCTAAGAGAAGCTACAGGACCACTGAGTATTTCCTGCTGTGTTGCTGGATTTTYCATAAATTATGTGATGCCAGCACCGAATTACAGCAGTGCTGAAGTCGCCTGGGACGTACAGTGGAGCCCTGCTCTTTGACTGTTTCCCAGAGGAGACCTGCAGCCAGGTATCTTCTGCTGGGTTTTATTTGCCTTCTCTCCCTTCCTACCGTGCCAGCTTTCTGGTGGTCGGGCTTGTAGCATTTCAGGAGGGGACAGCAGATGTTCTGCTTTAGGTGCTGAGGAACTTTTGTAATTGCGCATGCAGTTAGTTTTAGGCTGTTGTCTCTTAGCTGCTAAACTATCTTTGTCATTGTGTAACACGTGAGGGAAAGAATACATATTTAAAGATATTGTGGTTGTGGTCTGCTCCCAGCATAGCACTCGGCCACCAAAGTGCCGTTGTGACACTTGCTGCTTTTCACATCCTGGCACCCCCAGTTCTCGTGCTGAAGGTTTTCCCTCCGTGTCCCACAGCTGCCTCCACACCTCCCCTGTGCTSCCAGCCCCACTGGGCCCATCCAGGTGCAGGGGCTTCGCACAGCGGCTCTTGGGACATAGTTTGGTTCATGGGTCAGTTCAGCTGGAGTTCTTGAAGCATCAAGACTACACTGCGTGTTCTGGCTTAGAGGTGAAGTTTGCAGTGCTGTAGGTATAGGAACTTAGAAATTAACGATGGACTAATGCATTTTTAGGTGGCTCTGTTTGAGGTAGGAGGCGTTATTTGACTATTTTAAAATAAAAAAGTAAAATCTAACTGAAACATGAATTACTGCAGGTAGGACAAGCAGTTTCTGACAATAAACTATTATGTCAGAAACTGAAAATTGTAGAGAAAAATGACAGAGCTAAAAGAAAAATCCTCCTTTCCTTCAGAGAATGCCATACCGTAGATCACCACTATGCTTGCATCTCGTTGCTAGCTTGATTTTTGTGCTATATCAGATAAACGTTTAAGCCAGTGCCTAGGTTCACCCCTTTGGACCTCCTCCAAGAGAACTTCTTATTCTTCAGAGAATTTTAGCCCTTTTAGAGCTAAACTTCCCTTTCTGCCTCTCTCTTCTCTCGATGTCTTCCTTGAGGCTTCCAACCTTTCATCTTATATCCAGCGCTAGTTTGCACTTCTGAATSCATTTTTATGCTGCCTACTTAAAGAGGAAGCATTCCGTAGCTACATTCCCATGGTTTTTCTTAAGCACAATGTGTAAGATATTGCATATTTTGTACATAGTAGTGTTTGCAGTTGCGTCATCACACGGATTTGATGTAGTGCTTGAGAGACAGAAAATRGAGCCATTGACAAAACTGTGACTGTGCCTCCATTTTATTTTCCAAGTGGCCTACAGTGCAAGTAATAGACAAGCAGCTTTAATTCTGGGAACATTACTCGACTTTATTTCAATGAAATTATTAATGGCAAAGGAAACTTTTCRTTTTATATTTTTAAAAAGATAATGATTCCTTTCATCTGCTGTTCACCTAAAATTCACGGTGTCACAACTTGCAGGACATCTTTTATAGTCAAGTTAGTGTCAGTTGGAGCACTGCTGGAGTAACAAAATGCTTCCTCTCCTGGATACAGAGCCGCTGCAAGGATGAGCTGTTTCATCACCCTGCCCCAGGAACCGTCTTTATCAACCCATCTTGTGATGTGTCTTGCCCGTGGGGACGTTGTATTTGTTGTTGTGGTAGCCAGAGCCACCTGCTAGTGAGTAATGGTAGGAAGGGTCTTGCCAGCACCAAAACAGCAAATGAGGATGACTATAAAAAGTTTGCCCGGGTCAGAATGTGCTTAATAGTGAGGTTGCCTGGGTGGATAGATTCAAGTTGTGGGAATGCCAATATGAATGAGCGCGCTGTCACAGACACTCTTTGCATTCCATAGGGTATCATAAATTCCAAACAGTGATTGTGCTGGCCAATCTACCCCTGCTTATTAAAACAATAGAAGCCTTTATAAAAGCTGTGGAGCTGTGTGACAACTTCTGGAGGTTTTTTAAAGGCTAGGTCTGGTCTGTCAGTCCCAAATCCCGCATTTCAGGGTGCTCRCTACCCTGCTTTTAATGCATGGCTCACTCCTGGTGCTTGGGGTGTCCTTATGCACCGGTGGAAGGAGTGATGGAAGGGCAAGAAGAAAGGAGAGCAACCACGTAAGGAGCAAGTGAAAAGAGGCG
Organism: Eudromia elegans; assembly: GCA_003342815.1. Lineage (NCBI taxonomy): Eukaryota > Metazoa > Chordata > Aves > Tinamiformes > Tinamidae > Eudromia > Eudromia elegans. The sequence goes on along the minus strand of PTEX01000014.1, from coordinate 2,888,676 downwards.
TTTGGGAAAAGAGATGCTGAAAAGAAAATGAGGAAAATGAGACGTGAACTGGAAAGCAGTTGCAATGAAAAACAGGGAAGGGGGTCAGGGAGAGGAAGGAGATGAGGAAGCAGCTCCTAGAGGGCGGATTATCAAACTGATACTAAAGAGAAGTGCATCCTATGCAGRGATGCTGAACCAATTCCTTGCTATCCCAGCTGGGATTCACCTGACCCCTATGTAGAAAGCTGCATGGCTTCCCAGGCTGCCCAAAACACCCTTCATGCCTTTGCAAAGGGCAGTGGTGTGGGACTTTCTGGCCATTTTATCTTATACAACTGTGGTTCCCCATCTTTCCTTCTCTAACACAGACATGTTCTGTGAGTAAGAACATATGAGTAAGTCAAAAATGCAATTCCCAAATGCCATATGCKTCTGTGAATGTTACAAGAGAAAGTAGCAAATTAGATGGGCTTATGATAAGGAGGTAAATATTGTGTAAAGAGGTGTAAAAACACACCTCTTGCGTGAGGAAACAACCTAAGTTTTTAGAGAACTACATGCATTTTCATCTGTAATTCTTGTATTCAGTGAGCAAATGAAGCAGTGATTAAATGCAAAATTCTAGTAGAGAAACCTTTATTTGATACGGAGAGCTGAAAATGCTTTGGCTTCCCACCAATATCATTTTATAGGTTTTACTCAATATGACATTTTCTTCTYTCATTATTCTGTGTTTCCAAGTTACTAACCGGACCAGGAGAGYGAATATCTGGACAAGTTTCAAATTTGCCTGGGCTTATTGAGCTGACCCCCTTTCCAGGTTGGTTTTTAGGCTTTATGAGATATATTGAGGCCRATACAGTATCTCACAGCTAATGTAGCCATGAGAGAACTAGATAGCATGTGCCATGGAAAGCTTTTACAGCATATCAGATATGCACAGAAGATTCCTGCTTTTGGGCAGAGTTGAATATTTGATATGTGCAACGTGCAGCCGTAATCTAGCCCATCTCAGCCATTCTGTTTGCCATTGAGATTTATTCCGGAACGTTGGCACTTGAGAAAGAAAGTATCTAAAAATACCCCAAAGCCTGATTGCTTCATGAATATGTGTGCTCTTGCCGGGCTGCCCTCCTGGCCCCCCTGGTTCTCTTGGGCTTCTCTTTCTCGTGAGGCTCTGAAAGAGGCCCTTTGGGAAGCCTTGCTTGCCAAATGGGCACTGTCCTTTACTGTCCCTGCGAGCGGAGGCCCTCACGCCTCTTGGARACGAGAGAGCTCCCGTTGGCCCAAGGTTGTGCACTGGGCCGGCAGCCAGATCTGCTTCTCAGGAGCTGGAGTCAATGCGGTCTGAAGCAAGCAGGGTTCTCGTATTTATTAGCATACGACTTAATTAATAGGCCTGGGTCTATGCGGGGGAGATAAGGAGCGCATGTATAAAACCCTCCTGCTCTGGAGCACAGCATGCCTGGAGAGAGCTAACGAAGAGSCCAGCAGGCCAGCTTGGACATTGCATCTCTACGGGGTTTGAATCTGTGCGGTTGTGCCAGAAGCAACTGGGTGAAGAGTTGACGCAGGTGTTACCTTCTGACAGCAGTTGTCACTTCAGAATCTTCCTTTTTCTGGCAAGAGCAAAGTGCTCCCCATTGCTTTGCTCACTAGGAACTCCTTGGCCCCTAGATTGCACTTGGCATACAATGTGGAATATGGAAGAGATGGAAAAATATGTGTAATATATATTTGTGTACATATATGTGCAATATATAATTGTTTATAGCATGGAAAACATGGAATACCGTTACTTGTAATATTCTTAATTACTGTTTGTGATCATATTACTGGAGATTTTGCATTGCAGGGTCATATACATCTTTTAAAAATTATTTTTGTTATTTTATTTCCCAATCTTGCACATTACAGGAGAGATTGGTTCCAGGTATATCCTTCATGCGTACAGCAGCAGAGCAAGTTGGACTGTAGGCTGCTGCTATGAGTTGAAAGGTCTGACGGCAACTATAAATGGGCAGCAGTTTAAAATATGTGTCTGGATTGAAAATACATAGAATCCATTTCTCTCTAAGAATAAACCCAAACGCGATAAGAGCTGTATTTTTGAACACACACTGTGCTTTATTTCTCGCAAAACAGCGAAGACTTAATATATTGTTAAAACCATCTTTCTGTTTTCTCTCAGAGGTCTCAAAAATACAGTGTTGCTATTTTGTGTTCCTTTTCATCTATAAAAGAAGCTTCTTTACAGGTATAGTTTATAGTTGCAATACCTACTCGTGTGTTTATAAGTTGTGCCATAGTGACATAAAAACAGTGGTGTGAAAGTTTGACGTGCTTATGTGCCCACTGGAGATATGGACTGCGGATGGAAAGGACGATAATAAGTAATTTTAAAGTGAAAATGCCTTGTCCTGTTAAGAGCAATGCTTCACGCTTAAAAATGTAGATTTATCATGGGAGAAAATATCATTATTTGTAGCCTAGATATTTTCACCAAGTAAGATGTAAACTCAAAAGCTCCGTTGAAAATGAAGTGTTGAGCACTGTACAACATCTCAGTCAGCCACAAAATGGCTAAGCAGTGACAGCATAAAAGTGGTTATATAAAATTAAAGACTGAATGTCCCAAGACATAAACCACAAGGTAGTTGCAGTATTTATTTCATGCAGTCAGTAAGGAGATATTTGATATTTTAGTGACAGGAAAAAAAAGCCCAATTTTACTGAAATGTTTTATTGTTCTTAAAATTTTCAGTTACCTTCTAAGCAGAGATAGTTTTTATGAATATCACTACAGTCATTAGGTTTTAGTAAAACAGAAGGTTTTTTTCTTTTAGTTAATTTTTCTCTTATTAATTTAGAAAGCAGGATTTATTAAATTTAGGATTTATTAAATAGTAATCAGTGTGCTATAAAAAACTAAAGCATTCTGGTGGATCTGGTTCTTGACAGCTTTGACGCCTAGTCCACTATCTCATCCTTGCACAAAGTGGGAGCAACCAGAGTACTCCTGTGTCATAGTAACTTGCTTAATCCTGCTATTTTTATTTTCATATCCAGCCTAAGTGACTGGAAACACTTTGATGCTCCTGGGAATATTTGCACTGAATAGGGAGATCATTCCTACTGTTTGTGAAATCAGGAGAAGGATCCTCAGCCTGGAACTGAAACGTGAATCAAGTTTTTACTTGATTGCATGCAAAGGAAAGAAACCACCATGCTGAAAATACGTAGCAGTARCTTTTATAGCTCGGATATTACTTGAAATAAATTCAAATGACCAAAACCTCCTGCTGATTCACTCACCTCCGTGCTTGGCAGTGAAGCAAGCAGTGTCTGTGCTCTCTGTGATAACTTCTCCAGTCTCTTGGTCTCTGAAATACCAACACCTAGAGGGCTTCTCTGGTGGCTGCTCTACTGTTGCCGAAGGTGTGCTGGTTGCCCTTGGTTGTGCTGGTTGCCCTTGGTGGTACATYGTAATTTGGCTGTTTTTCCTTGTTTTGAGGTCTATAGGAGGAAACATGTTGAAGCGAGAGCTATTAGTACTTTGCTAGTTAGGAATCTGACCTAAGTCTCCCCTGATTTGTTTCTTGTGAGTGTTTCTGCTTTCTACATGCTCTCACAAAAAAGTTGCAGATAATTGGTATTAATTGATTTCTGAATCCTTGAAGAGTTTTATTAAATAGAAGAAAGACACTATGATTCATATTGGAAAGCATTGAGTCACTGCAGGCATGGGATCCACAATATTGACAAATAACCTCACTTGTGTGTAGAAAGCAATAATACTGACTTTCAAAAATACTATATTGCTTTTGGTCGAAAATATATTTTTTAGCTTGGTGTTTTAAAGTTCAAGGTAATGCTTTCTAAACACATATATTCTGTTGCCTCCTGTCTCACAAATGTTTATGAAAATTGTTTGATTTATTCAGTGATGAAAAATTTGAGGGAAAATAAAATTTGAGTAATTCTCACCTTTAAATTAAATATAGTTATTTGACTTCCTCAATTTTAAACAGTATTATGGCCTAGTTAATAAAAACATGCTGAAAGGCAACATTCTGTCAAACAAAATGTAAATATACAATGACTAGAAATTCACTAAATGGAGACACAGATTCTGAAGAATTTGTAACATCCCTGATAGAATTAGGACCCTCTGGTAATCATATTGTATATGAAGTCTGTTATATTCAGTGTATACTATAGCAACCAAAGAAGACATGGYATTTTATAGTCTGTAGAGATCTTTATCCATCTGTACCTATGCAAAGTACCTCGAGCCAGTGATGTGTAATTGTGTTTTCAAAACAACAGAGGCAGCGTGGTTGTGATGCTTTGTGCCTGCTCATACTCGTGGGCAATATTGTAGGAAGGGCCGCTATTACGGAGGGAGAGGGCCTGTGTGCTCAGGTGTGCTCCCCAGGGCACGTGGGCAGTGTGCCAGGCTGTGAGCAGCCTTCCCGGGGCAGCGAGCCTGGGGACGGTGCTTTGCGTCCCTGCAGACACAGGCAGGAGAACGGAGATTTCGGCAGTGGCAGAGCRGCACTGGCTTGATCAGAGCAAAGCAGGCGCCAGCAGAGAGAAAGGTAGGAGGCTCCAGTGTGTCCAAGCAAGCTGACTGGCGGCTGGTGGCCTCCTCCTTTCWGTGGGAGGTAAATGAACCCCGTTATCTAATATAACTAGGGAAAATAAATTAAAGAATGCTCTTTTGCAGCAGTRTAAACTTGTACAACGTGCAGATCCAGCCCCTGAATCCTGTTTAKCTTCACTGAATGTAGAAATTTCTTCATACGTAACAGTATGATAGGTCTTTTTCCTAGATCAGTACAGGGTGAGTTTTGACAGTGCTTTACTCTGCTGGAGTGTGACAGACTTTAACCCGATGATACTCAAATGTCCTTATTCATTTTGACTGTTGAGTCTCATATTCCACTGCTCAGTAAGTGAATGGTATGAACATATCTAATAATTCACTTTTTCTGTTTCTTTTTTGACATTGATTTATTGGCTTCTGAGGTTATTTTCTTATGTCCTGAGGTGTAACACTGTAAAAAGTGTTCATATGTTGCAGTGCTCTCTTTAGAGAAAGATAAATCKAGACTATTTCTCTGGAATATTGTGTGCTGGCAGCATCCACCTGCTGGTAACTGAAACAAGTACACAATAAAGTTCATTGTTATTTTTAAAAGGATKCTATAACTGAATACATACCCAGTGGCTCTTAGGTGCTGCCCTGATTTCTGCACAGCCAGAGTCTGTAGCCCAGCAAATCTAAGATGCCCAAAATAAAGCAGAATAAAACCAAATAGACTCACTCTTTGATGACTTACAGGCATGGTATAGGTGTGGAGGCCCTTGTGCCTTGGTTTAGTAAATATKCACTTTATGTTCTACATTATTTTTTGATCTTTGTGTCGATGATGTTGACGTTTTTCCTGTTCCTTTTCGGAATATGCCATACTGTGCTRTCAATGTCCCAGCTTGTTGCCCAGAATTAGGAAAATAAGAGCTACRTCTTTGGCTTAGTGTGTTGTGACCTGGAGACCTACTGCTTTCTTCAGAGTTATTGCTTTCAACAACTTGCTACCTTGGCTAACAGAGCACTTACTCATTGCCCATACACCTCTGTGTCAGCCTGATATTGCTCCCAGCTTACCTGGTCCTTTTTAAGGTTATCAATCAAAAGAGAGGAATATGGGGWTGCTGCCGGGAGAGTTGGTGGGCCCCTCTGTAGGTTTGGTGAAACTGAATTCCAATGGCCTGAAGGAATTTAGCAGGAGGAGGGAACACACCTAACTGGATGTAAGTACCTGCCTTGTTGTATGGGACATAAGGTTATGCCTAGTATTTTAGCTCTTTATTAACCWTGTATCCTGTTGGGACTTAAATTATACTGATGGGAACACCTTGTTTAATTATTTARCTTGCTGGAGTTCAAAACATATAGGAATCATGCAGGTCTTAAAAAATCTTTGCTTCATTTGCACCTTTTTTTTGTCGTTCAGCTAATATTCAGATGCTAAAATGGAATAAAATAATTCAGAGTTTCAGTGCCTAATTATAAACATCACTTTTTGTTTCTAGAGTCATCCAAAATTTCTTGAGAATCGGGAACTTTTTTTCATTCSTGGAATAAAGAGCAGTATTCAAATAAACCCACTTGTTTGTYTGTTTTTTAACTGAACTGTATACTTTACTGCAGTTGAACAACTACTGCCTAGGTTTAGGATTACAAAAACAAGAACATTTTGACCTGTTTAGAATGCAAAATAAAGCGATCTGGAAGCTAAATCTAAAGCTAAATAAAGCTAGATCTGAATCGCTAAAAGCAGTGTTTTATCAACACTCACTTTGTATTAGCAGTCACTTCAATCAACAACACTTTAAATAGCTCCTAGATGGACAATCTGTTAGGACATTTTCCATTAAAAAGAGTAGTGAAGAATGTAGACTTTGTGCATATGTCTTCATTTCAAGATCCCAAATCACTAATGGTGTGTTTTCAGTTAGAAAGAGTATAACAGGAAGAGTATGTATGGAAACAAATATCAGTTAAGAGTATTAATTGCTCACCCAAGTAGGAAAGGTGATGGTGTTACCTGAGTGCAGGTGGTGATTTACCATGCTGAGTGTATAGATGGCATATTGTCTACTTTGCAAGTGCAGTGTTGGAACGAATGTRTATTCAAGATCAAACATGCAGTTAATTAGATAAACTAATACTGGCTTCTTGTTGGAGCAGCACTAAAACGATGCCGTCTGTTCCAAGAGAGGATGTRTTGACCAAATGCACCTTGCATTGAAGCAGTTAAGGTACATCTTGGTCTGTSAGTGTCTGTTTCATTATGATTAAAAGACCTGATTTTATGACAGTTGAACCCCTAAGCAAAATATTTGTTAATGAGTGTTCAAAGAGTRGACTTTATTTCTTCAGATTCTTCAATCTTTTGCAGAATAGGGAAGAAATAGCTCTTCTCTCTTATACAGTCCATAATTTTATATAAGAAAAAGACATAGGATAGTCACATATAAATTGACTACACATTGTAATGCTTATGTAACCTTCTAATGTTAATACAATTTGAAAGGAAATGAGAAAAGAGATAGCAAAATGCAGCATGCTTCCCTGCACAAAATACCAGAGTTTTTCCAGTTCAGACCACCAAAACTGTGACTTTTAAAAGGTCAATTAACGGTTTGCTTTCCGAAAAGCAAATCTGCTTCATGGATGCTGATTTTTTTTTGATAATAACATGAGTTGAGAAACTTGAGTGTTAAGGAAAAAAAAAACAGCAAAAATATTGTGGATTTTCTGGCTCATGATAAAACAAGTGGACACATACTCGGTCTAGTTTGCAGCTTTATGTGCTTTTCTGAATGCTGGGAGGACAGTGACTATCTAGGCTAATTACAGCTGTCTACTCAGGGCAGATTGCTGGTGCAAAATCCAGCTCTAAATTTTTATAATGACATAGTATTTTTCAGGTAGTAGTAATATAAAAATCTAAAATTGCAGAAAAGTACTTCGGAAAAGAAGTTTAGAAGTCATCCACCCTTATGCCCCAAGGCAGGATCAAATATTTATGTGTCTGTTCAGGCAAGTTTTCTTCTAACTTGGACTTAAAAGTCAGCCAGTATTAGGTGCTTCTTAACATTCCTGCTGCAGAGTTMCTCTTTGGCTTTCTTTAAAAACTTTGTTAGGAAGTTTTTCCTGGTTCTAATCTTCTTCCTACCAGCTGAAGTCAGGTACACAAAACGTATTGCAGGTAAGATGCAATATATAGCCAAGATTTTAGAGTGCTAAGTAGGATGAAATCATTATTTCATATACTTTTCTGACTATTGTCTTGTTTGCACTTACAAATATRAATAGATTCCCAATTGTGAAGCCGCCTTTGCGCTGTCTTGACTTGTGATTTAGCATATTCAGACCTCCTAGATACAAATGTGCTACCTAAATAGTTGCTGTTCTTCCTGTCTTTACAGGATATGTTATTCCTGCCTAATCTGTAATTTAATAACTTTACACTTATTTGTACCGAGTGCTGCCTGTTCAGATTACAGCTCCAGCTTTTCAAGTTTACTGTGAATTATTACATTCTTCCAAGASACTTCAGCACTGGCGTCTCCTGCAGATTTATAAACAGCCCCTCGTTTCAGTTGCTAATGAAAATGATGAATAGTCGGGTACTCTACAGGCTAAAATACAAAGCTAGGCACAGATCTCTGTGGAACTCAATGTCTTCTATTTTACACAAGATAACTGGTCTTTGAGTGGTTTTTATGCATTTTTTAAATGCATAATCTGTTAGAGAAAACAGAGTTTCTATTTTTTTCCCCTTATATTTTGTGACACTGTCAAAGCTATTACTAAAATTGAAGCCCGTGAACTGTATTGCCTCTCCCCTACTCAAAGGTTAGTGCTCGTCTCAAAGTCAGAATTCTTCAGTGCCAGTAATACTTYGTTCTCGCAGGCTTTAGATGACCATATGGGCTGATTTGGAACCTCCTAAGGTCAGGTGGACCTTGGAACAAGTGTAAAACCATAGTTCTTCTCTAGCGCTGTTTTTGACATTTTCTTATGCTAAAAATCCCCAGGCACCAAGAGTTCAGCCATGCCTACCTGGAGCAGCAGAGAGGATATAAAAGCTGTTTATTTACTCGACTAAGATTACGAAGCAGCTCTAATTCAAGGCTGTGTTCAGAGCCGGATTTCTCCTTATATATCTCCTTCAGAAACTAGGGAGAAAGATATAGATACCTCAACACAACGTAAGCATGGAAGAGTTGACATGCTGGGGGCCAGGGAGTTTTCTAAGTGTTTGAAATAGGAAAAATAAAGGTAATGCAGTGAAGTAGGTTTATGAGCTTTGTGTTCCAGGGGTTGCTGCCTTTTGCACAGGAGAGGTCCCAGCTGACAGTAGTTCCTGCCTTCCTAGAAGAACTCCGTGGGAGCTCTTGCTTCTGCAGAGTGGGAGCTCCCAGCAGCAACCAGCTCCTGTTGGGTCTGGGGAACTGTCCCTCTGGACTGTGTGTCCTTGCAGTGCAGCAAATCCTTTGCACGAAGCATCAGCCCTCGGGGTAGCCTGGCTTGCAGAAGCTGAGCTTGGGGCGTCTTGTTTTGGGGAGCCTTGACAGTGAGGTTCTCATGGGCTTCCGAGCTTGTCTCTTTTGTGATCTGAACAGGTACCTTAAATAATTTAAAAAGATAAATTTCAACTTTCATTACTTGATAATGTATGCATTTGAATCTTCAGAAAGGAATTACAGGTTTGAGGAGAAAACTTAGTTAGTGACCTTTCTATGAACTGTGTCTTTTATAAGGATTTTTTAGCTCTTGAGCATTTGATATGTAGCGTGAACRTTTTAGTTTTCCATTAATAAAAATGAAGACAGTTGCTTTAAACATTTTTAACATGAAAATTCAATGTCACAGGCAATAGTGAGGCTCTTTGAAGTTTCAAACACTTCGTATTCAGATTATTTTTATCAGTGCTGTACCATCTTGCACTTGAAAAGATGTGCCTTAGCTTTATATGAGTGTCTTTACCTAATATTATTATAATGATAAAATAGAGTGTGCTCACTCTGATGTATCCAGAAGGCTTTAATCAAGAAAGATGTCATATATTTTGGGTTTGTTTCAGCTTAAGCCTTTTTAGTTAAAGTTTCTTGGTGTGCATGTTCCAAAATATTTCACTCTTGTCCAATGTCTCACTAAAATCACAATCTGAATGGCTCTTGAATGRCAGTGACCCGAGAGGAATTATTATCTTTTTTTTTTTTTTTTCCAAATTCATTTGTATAGTTTAGTTTTACTTTCATTCTGAAATAGTTTAGTTCATTCAGTTCAGTTTAGTTTTTAGTTTAATTTCATTTGCATATTTTACTTTTTTATGCTTTTTGTAGCTTGTAGTTCCAGGGCAGTTCTGTAATAGTCATCTGTGTATATTAGTAAATTAAACTTTGAATTCAATTGTGTGATGTGATGTGATAGCCCAGGCAGATAACCCTGGACACAACTGACTCTCTTGTCTTGTCCATACTGGGAAGAAATATGTTCTGGAAAGAGTGTTAAACTGTTGATCCTTGTATGTATAGATGGTATCTTTCTTTTTGTGTATATTTTGGCAACTTCTTGGCAACACAGTATTTTGGTTGACAGTTACTATATTTTAACCTTCACCTCAAGTAATGYGTTTTATTCACTACATAATCTTGCTTTGCTAGTAATTTATTCTCCCCTTGAATTTCATTTTATTGTTCTATAAATACATTGGTCTAGCATTGTTTTTTTGTCATTCAGAATGGCCTTGTTGGACGTTTGACCCTGGCTGGAAATAAAATATGCACTGAATTCTGGTTGYTGTGCCCGTTTCTGTGTAACTTTCTATTAAGCTAGTAATTAAAATTTTATTAAGCTACTAAGCTAGTAATCACGTGCGTATGATAATGCTCTGAAGAGAAGAACTTTATTGTTCTTTGAGTGATATTTTCACAATAACTTTTTAATCAGAAATCTCACTGTCTTAGAATGAAATTACTGGACATTTCCTGAAGTCTTGCACAACARTTGGAAATTGAGAGGGAAATGAATTGGAGCAGTTTCAGGATCTGGTCATAACTTTCTCACTGTAGGCATTCAGGCTCTGACTAAATTAGGGAAATAAGAGCACAGACTTGCCGAGTGAATTGGTGATGTTGAGCAGTAATGAATGAGGATGGTACAGGGTTTTACTTCAGGMTAGCTCTAGTCTGGCGTGATGGGCTGAATGCCTGCTGGTAGTTGGAGAGCTTCATGGGAGCTTCTGATCCCATCTTCCAGTCAAAGTTAGTCTAAAAGAGAACCCTGGTGATGCCTTCTAATATCATGCCCTGATGGGAGCCAAAACTGGGCACCTCATAGATGAATTCCTTGAAAACAAATTCCTGATCTGAATGGAAACAACCACTTCTCGGGCAGCACAGTGGGAGCCTTCCAGGTCCCTGTCATCCAGGAGGTGGCCAAGTCTGCCCTTGCCATTAGTTTCATTTGCATTGCAGAGTTCAAATCTCACTCTTCCTAGTTCATTGAATTTGAGGGAGTTTGTGGAAAGAGAATTAAGGAACATCCTGCTCTATTTTATGAGTGTTTCTTAAGATTAGAGTTTTATATTTTATTATATTTTAGAGTTTACTAAAATACGGAAAAATCTTAATAGCAGATAATATTTTCATAGCAATTAAAAGCGCTACTAAGTTAGAGCCARTTGGAGTACATTCTTAAATAGGAAAGTGCATAGCTGTGTCCAAAGTAAACTCCACTGTCTGGAAAGGAAAAGATACATGTGCTAGAAGTTCTGTGCTGGACTCAGTAGATAGACGAGCTAGGAGTGGCTGCACCACAGCCTGCCTTGGGAGCAGGCTACAGCAACGAGCTGGAAACRTGCTGTTCTTTTTGTGTTCCAGGGTGCAGTTGTTTGTCAGGACTGAATCTAAAATTCCAGACATAAAATTGATTCAATACCACTGCAGAGAGCATAAATCGGCATGGAGGTTGGCTAATTTTATAAATTACACTGTATGTTATGAAACATGGTGGGGAAAAAAAAAACCCAAAAAACCCCAAAAACCTATACTAGCTGTGTACTTCCTGAGTATTTAAGGGTGTCTGTATAGAGACTTAATGCTTGACCATATAACAGTTGAGTGGAGTCCTAACTGCATGCATCAACGTTAGTGTCTGATATTACCCTTGCTGCCTACAGAAATAGCCACAAAGCCGACGTATTTCATTTGGTCTTTGTAATATGTTCACCTGTATAAGCTCCGAAATGACAATTTACTTGAAATGTCTTTCTGTGTTGCGGAATCAAATGTATTGTTCCCGGTGATTATACATCTTTTCAACATGGCTAAATCACTTCCAAATCCTATTATTTCAGAGATGACGCAGCTACCAGATTTATTCTTAGCTCATGTAAGTGCCATCTCAGCCTACTATAAAAAAACATTTTAAAGTCTTGAATAGATCAAAACTCCATCCCTATTTTCACAGGGATTTCATCACAGTCAGTTAACTTAAGAGAAAACACARAGAGTTTTGTTTTTTCCCAAGAAGTCTGTAAGAAGAAAGCTATTCCATGGTGGAARCTAAAAATATAAATTATTAATTGTAATTTCATGAATGTTGAAAGTGGCTGGAGTGGATGACTATTTAAAAAGTGCCTTCACTGGACATTAATGGCAATTAAGTTACTCTGGATATTTGTGATTTTGTGCACCCTCCCCCAGAKTGCTGCATTTTTCATCCTTGTTTACCTTTTTATGCATAATTTTGCATTTAAAAATTGTGCTAGGGATGGTTCTCACCTGAGGAGAGAAGAAAAATGAAATAATATTTTTAAATAAATGTGAGGAAAGAATGTAGTGATGTGTTGTGCTGAAARTGTGATTCTGCAGTTCAAAATGTATCATATAACTAATAGTTTATGGAAGGGAAAGGATTGTTTTAGATGTCCAAAATCAAGTAGCTCAGTTTCGACTACTAAAATGTATGGACACACTCAAAAGAATGGTGCTTAAAGTATAGCAGTCTAATACATACTCAAAGATGTAAACACTCAAACACCATACCTTTAAAAATATGTATATTTCTGGACAGACCACAGAAAACCAAAACTGTATTGCATTGAGCTATCTGAATATAATTTTTAGGATAAACTCTTATRTTAAAATCAAGTTTCCCTAAGAGTGAGGACCCCTGTCGTTAGTTTTTTGCATGTTTGTAGAGTGCGTTCTGTCCTTTTTGCCATTTCTTTAGAGCTCTTGCTATATCTTATCAACCTTGTTAGCCTCTTGCTTTATGGAGTGTGTTTAGTAACGTAGGTGGGCATCAGGACCCAGGGTTTTGAGCTGCACTGTTGAAACTGTGTTTCTGTATCTGCATGCACACATTGGGCATCACTTACTTTTTTCCTTCTTTTTCCTTTCCTTTTTTCCCTGTGTCTTTGTGTGTGGTACTTTTATGTAATATGTCCACAGTATCTCTAAATGAAGGAAAATAAATCAGGTGAGGAGAAGTAGACAGGGTTTGCACACGTTTTGAAACCTAAGTCTGGGACATGTRCTAAGCCGTCGTCTTTTCCCAGGGAAAACCTGCTAGATTTGGGGTTCCGCAGTTCTCTCACGTTTTTCCCTTTGATTGATTAAGTAACGTTGGAAGTTTCTTAAATGGGTTACTGCCCACAGCAGTAACATTTAGGATATWACATAATGACCCATTTAAGGAATGCAATCAGAGCAGGTGCTATAAAAATTGCTYAGTAAGATGCCTCCAGTCAAGACAGTCAAGATTGTGCAGTTGCTAGTTGAACACAGGGAGTTGCACAGCTGAATACAAGTACACATTAGCCTCCTTTGTAAAAGAAAATAATTTGATGATTGTGTCAGTAATTTGTCTTTAGAATTAGAGTATTTTATTCTCTTTTTCAGAGTCATTAGAAAGTATGGGCAATTTTCCTCTAACCTGAAGTTCTGCATCTTTTAGAGCCTTATTTTATGCTAGATTGGAGACTGATATCATGGTTACTGTTTTGTACCATTTTTTTTATGCCAATGAAAAAAGAAAAAAATATTTCATAAAGCTTTTTTACCAGAAAATACTGTGTTAGTAGAAAGTGCTTCAAAAAGGCTTGAGGGAAGAATATGAGCTAGAATCTTTGTACTTTTCCGAAATTTCTTCTCCTATAAGCAGGACAGGTTTTGCATAGAGACTTGTTCTGTTTTAAAACACTCTAATCCACACAACCTTGTTTGCAAGCATTTGTAACATAGCTAGAAATTAAAAAACAAAGCCCCAAACCTCTGGAATGATTCCAGAGAGTTTAAATGTCAGATTTTCGATTACGYGATTGTATTTCTTGTCAAAAGCACGCGTAAGAAAGTTGCCCACTAGATCTTACAAACTCATGAGAGTTTAAAAACAGAGTAGTGCTCTGAGGTGCTCCCTCTAGGCACATTTGGTCTGTTCCAGTTTTGCAGCCAAGACTTAGTAATTGTCCCCAGACTTGCATGCCCTAAGCACTTTAGTGGGATGTTTGGTGAAAGTATTATTCTGTGCTGAAAAATAAGTTTCTTAGAACTTAACACAGTTGTTTTAGCAATAACCAGTTGTTTTAGCAATATAAAATATGGAAGCAGAAAGGAGATTCACATTCATCTGCTTTATTTAGTATCATTTGTCTGTTTTGAAGCATTTTTTTTTCAAACTCTAAATGAGAACAAGTTACTTAATTTTTAAAAATTAAAACTAGGATTTTCTTGTAAAAAGATGACCATACTTGTACTTGAAATAGATCACCAAATATTATAAGATTTAAAACCATAAAGAGGAGATTTAGRAATTATTGTAACATAGCTTTTTAAYGCATGCCAAGTACCTGTGTYAGCTCTGTTACCTGGATAGTGCTTTTCCTGCTAGAGAAGATAAATGGCCGACTGCCAGCGCTATCGACTCACATTTTCTGCAGGTATCAGCTGTGCTTAAGTGTCGGTATTTTTCAACTGTGCAGTATTTTGAAACTGTCTAGGWTCACTATGAATGTTCTTTATGGTGGGATAAGCACTCATATGGTATTAAGAAAATCAACATTCATACCAGAATCATGGCTTTTCCCTGGCTTTCCCAGGCAGCTGTGGCTTGCAGGAACATGCTCTGTGTCTGGGAGATGGGAATAGTGGCGTTGCAGGATGCAATCCTACGGTGTGTTTGACCTGAGATGTGGAAAGTGCTGTTAGGATGTGACTTTGGGGAGAGTGACACTCATGAGGTCTGGATTCCTGAAGTCATAACTGCACAGAGCAGTGTACCCAGGATTACCCAGGGAGACCCAACCTGAGCATAATGGTTCATTTTGGGACAAAAATGTCATGACTGGTGCAGCCCAAAGCAGACCTGTGGTCCTGTGCAGCTCYCTTGCTGCTGACATCTTTATTCAAGATGATATCTACAGAAAGGATAAATCATAAAACCTGCCTGAATTTMTGCTTCAAAATGTTCTGAGGTTAGAGGTGTTCTGGTGAGGACAGAGCCTGTTCCCTTGTTCTATCCCCTCACCAGGACTTCATCTAACTCACCTGGACAGCAAGAAATAGACTATTCAGTAAAATCTGCTAATGTTAGTTTGCTGCATTTTTAACAAGTTAATGCAGAGCCCATCCAACACTATGATTGCTACATTCATTAAATCAAATGAATATATTAATACTAGCTTGGGGCAATTTGAGGATACATTAAACCTTAATTAAAGCTAGCACCAAGTGTTATATATGGGCATCACTTTTAGAACTAAAAACACTTAAATGCAGTTATGTAGGTCCAGAAATAGCCAACTTGAGGTGATTTTGAGCAGAGAGCTATCGAAGTCAGGTATTCTAYTTAAGTTATTTCTTCACCATTGTAATCAAATTCTGCTTTACATATTGGGACATAATTTGCATTGAAAGTTGATAGTCTTCAATTTTTAATAAAATTGTATTGTTTTTTAAAATCTAATGGTTCTGCTAATGGCCTAGCAGTTGTTTGATGTGGATTTGATGTGGATGTAGGCTTGTGTATTATTCTATGATTGATTTGCAGGTCAGCCAGGAAAGGATTCCAATAAGTAATAATAGTGAAAGCGCCTATATTTTTTTTTTTTTATTGAAGAGCCAGTGCTTGTTTACTTTTTGTCTGTGATAATTTTGTGATAGCATTGTTATTTTTTGATGTAGACACCCACCAAAATGCTGAGATGAGTGCTCTGCCCACCTGCTTGAAGTATGTTTGGCATTGAATTAAAGATTTTGATACAAGGGATAAGTTTCATATTCCTTGTTTCCCTTTCCTTTAGTCCAAGGATATATTGCCTCAAACCTTATTATATCATGATTTAAAATGCAGAATAGGAAAACATTTAGATACTGAATGATGAAGGAAAAGAATAAAGAGAAGACCCATCTGAACTGCCGTCTTCCTTGTTGGTTTTGGATCTTTCTTACCTCTGTGTGACTGAGTCTTCAACCTGTTCATCCGGAGGCTTGTTTCCACTGTAGATGTAACCCCTTTAGAAGAGCAGGAGAAACCAAGCTGAGAGAGGGTGGGTCTGATGTTACAAGCTTATGATATAATGGGGTGTTTAAATCAAGTTGACAGATATGTGCCTGCCTTGGTCCATCCTTTTGCTCAATTAGCTAAGGGCTTTCTTTCTATAAAATGACTTGCAGAATTTAGGGTATCTATAAGTAATACACACTGTTGTACAGCAAGATATTAGATGGACTACTTCAGTGCATTGCTGTGCTRTTCAAATTATAGTTCAGCCTTTAACAAAGCCAATCAAACATTGATGATTTGACCTCCCCTTGGAACCCTCTATTCATGAAGCTCTTAACTGGCTTATAGAAAACTTCTGCACATTTGAGGACTTGCAAAGTTAGCCTAAAGCTGGGCACAGTCCAGCAGTCTCTGATGGGATAGCTTGGGTAAAGCTCACTCACATTGTGACATCTGCGCTTTTAAAGACCCTTGATGATTAATTCCATTTTTAGAGAAGTTTTTCCTCCTGTTCTTAATGGTAACAGTTTCTTGAAACAGGCAAGAGCAACACACASCAACTGTGGGCTCTGGTGGGAAGAACTGTGTTTTGAATTCTGTGCTTCTCTCTGTGTTCATCTTCAAGCATGAAGATGCTCTTCCACTCGCATCGTGAGTTGGAGGTTTCTACAAAGAGTTACAGGGTACTTGAAAATAAAAACATACTTCTCAAAATGCCCAGTGAGTCTTCCTTTTGAAAAAGACTGAGAGCAAGTTGTGGGGTGTTTTTTCAGTGTTTTGTAAGATGCATTTCAAATAAAGTAAAGCAACAGCAAGAATAGCAGGAGAACTCGTAAGTTTTGTTTTAACACTGAGAAATTGAGCAACTTCATACAGGGATATAGATTTTGGCAWACACTGCAAACAGAAGTTTCAGTTTCCTTGCCCTGAATATTAAATGCTTTCAGAATGACTAGAGACTTAATTAAGAAGTAAATTACCAGGTTATTACTTGGCAGCTCTGTAACAGTTTTACTTAACTTTGTTGCCTGTTCAGTTACTTTTAAGTTAATGAAAAATCTGTCATCTGGGGTAGTGGTGRGAGTCTTGAAAAGACCAGGATAAGTCTATTGTTGTATTTTAAAGGCATTTCTTTGTATCAAGTGGCTTTGGAAAAGACATGAGGCACATCTGAGGTGTGGCTGTTATTTAGAAAGTTGTGATAACCCTGCCCCTCTCTGGTAGGAAGTGCTGACTAACCCTTGCAAAGGTATTTTGAAGACCACCAGCATTTCTGACTTCTTTTTAAGTAGGAATAATAAATGCCTTCTTGCACACATGGTCAGAAATCAATTCATTTTGTTGGGTTTGGGGGTCTAAAACACTGTTTGCACATATGGMAAAAATTGATGTTCCATGTCTTACATCTGTTACATTTATGAAAACTGCTGGCAAGAGCAGAAACTGTGGTGAGTTTGTGAATTTGTTTCCAACTATATRATTTCAACCTAATTCAGAACTTAAAGTGGATGTTCAACAATTTTGATGATTTTATTTTACTTTGAAGAGTTTTTAATATTCAAGTAAATAATAAACAAGTAAACAGTTCCTGCACATGAATTACTGATGTCTGTTCATCCTGAAAAGTGTTGATCAAAAGAGGGCAGCAAAGTAGCTTTTAAACAAAACCCTTGATATTMTCTTTTTATATGTAGCAAGTCCATGTACTCAGAATTTTATCCAGGTTATTTTTGCAAGGGATGTAACGTAATATAAGAAGAATAAGCACAGAAAATGCAGAGTGTCATTGGAAAAATCTTGTTGTTCACAAGCCCCTTTGAGATTCTGGCAAAGCAGCCTTGCAGTGGGGCCGTTGCCTTCCTCAGCCCTCTCCGTCTGCATCCAGGCTCTGGCTTGTTTCCAAGCCCTGGACTGCTGTCAATCTGCACGGCTGCCTTCCGATTCCGAGGCTCACCCCTGTGCAAATTAACTGAGGGAATTCAGGAGCCACTCAATGCAGAGTGYATGAATAGTTTGTAATAATAGGATATTATACAAATGATTTTTTTGTTTGAACTTTGCTTTCTTATTTTTTTAGGGAATCTAATGTTCTGCAGCTTTAAAACCATCACCCTCCCTTTATCAGGCATTTGAAAGGAGACTTTTTTGTGTGTGCCAACTTAGGTGGATGATGCAAAGTTAAATGACCACTAGTTATATTTCAACAAGTTCTGTGCTTAGAATTTATTGTATATAAAGCCCAAAAGTGTTTCCTGCTTGTTTCTTTTCTTTGTAAATTACCCGGGGTAAGGTAAGAGACCGGGGTAAGGTAAGAGACCAGGGTAAGATAAAAGACCAAGGTTGCTCAAGCGCTTAAGATATACACATGAACAATCCCCAGTTGCAAAGCATTCCTTGTATTAAAATGTGTTGAAAAGTTGTAAACAGGTTATACAATCTCTGCTTTCTGTTACCTAGCGTCTCACTCAGGAAAGGGGCTCGCTCAGACTGTGCGAGTACTTGCTGGGGCTGGYAAATCAGAGGGCTCTCTAAGTACAGCTGTTTTGCTGAACCAAAGCCTGACCTCTGACCAGTGAAAGGGGTGGAAGGATTTGTACATGAAGCTTTGAAAGAGCTGAACAGCTGGAAGACGCAGAAGATGGAGAGGGTTCATTTGTTTCTTATTCTGGGATGTTCTTACATTTTCTAGAACAGGATTAAATGCTTCTTACATAATATTGTAAAGAGCGCAAGACCTATGACATCTCCAAGGTTGATGATATCTACAGGCTTTAAGCTTAAAACTGTTCATTGATTTTTTTTTTTAATTGGTGATTAAATTAAATATCTAAAATCAGAAGCCTTCATATAACACTTGAATTCACTACCCCCATGAGTATTAATAAGAATGGTTATGTCTTTCTAATATAAATATTACTAATCTTATGCAGCATCATAATTGATAATGAAAAGAGGGGATATCTTTTTCACAAAATATATTTTTATGGAAGTAATAAGTCTTTATTCTAGTCTMAAATGTAATTATATATAGCTTCCATGATATATTTTGATTTCTGTTTAATACTTAATACTTTAGATGGCCGTATGAATGTAATAGAAAAAAACTATTATCAATCATGTGTCAAATAACTTTATGGTTAAACAGATGCCAACTTTGTRTTCACAGAATTGCTTTCATAATATTAATTTAACATRTTTTCATATTATGACCMAGGAAGACTTYAAATTCACTTCTGGTCAGCRTGTACTTMTCTGGARATCTTCAAATCCCACTTGGAYAYARTCCCRTGCCACRTGCTCCAGGTGATCCTGCGTGTCCGGGGGTTGGACTAGATGATCTCTAAAGGTCYTTCCAAYCTGAAGGATTCTGTGATTCCATGTAGATGGCTGAGATGCTAAAATCAGCACATAGACTAGTGGAACTCAGACCTGTACAATTACTTCAGGGYAAATGCTTTAATCTAAAAATTTACCRTTTCCATTTGTGTTTTCAAATTTCAGCAGTCAAGTATATCTGCTGCTGTGACTGATGATTATTCTGCTAATCTTCAGGTGTTTCTTAAATCATCACTGTAGTGGGATGAAACTTTAGAGGGCTTATGGAGAGAAGAAATGTTCAGCTTTCTTAAAGAAGAATAGAGAGTGAAAGAATATCTCTTATCAGTAAAATAAAAATTACACCAGATTTGTAATGTTTCTTTTAGTGCCAAAGCCAATTAAGACAGCAAGTTGAAACTTGTCTGGAAGAAATGTCACGAAGGATTAATAAAACATTAAAGAACATTTGAGCTTTGTTGTGAAGAGAGACCTAGGTTTGGCTGAGCTGTGTTTGGTACATAGACACTAAAGGTTCAGTGCTGCCAGGTCTCTTGGAGTTCCCTGGGCTCTCACCTGCCCTCGAGCACACACAACCCACAGCTTTTTAGCAGCGAGCACTAGTGTTGTGGTTAAAACTCCCCAGCCTTTTGCTTGACCCCTSGCAGCAATGCAGCAAGAGGTTTTAGTGAGGATGTACTGGAAGGGTCAGTTCTTTACCATCAGGGTACCCTTGTGGTACCTTTTTATTCACAGATAATAATGCTCTCCAGATTGTGCAAAAGATTTGATGAATGCTACAGGCAACCAGCTGTTGTACCAGCGTTTATCTTCATCCAGTATTTCATGCATTGTCTTAGTCCATTGCATGAGTTAGCCTCAAAATTCATTTTTAGCTCATTTGTAGAAGTGTTAAGAGTGGCAAAGCTGCAAAGCTGCTGCTTTAGAATTGGCTTGTTTTGCCACAAGGCTTCTTTTGGTTGTGATAAAATTAGAAGGTGAAAGATTATTTTATTTTCTTCCTACTGTGGGGCTTTTATTATCAGGTTGTTTTCTCTCACATTTCTTATTTCCGGCATAAATTTCCTCATCATTTGTGGTGTAGCTGCRTAACTTGCCCCTAGTAGTCTTTTCAAAGGACCTTGATGCATTAGCAGTGGTAATGATTTGTCTTTAGGTATAGTGAGTGGTGTGGATAATTAACTTTGGTTAAATAGGATCAAGTTTTGAGGGCTTGTGTACGCAAAGCAGTRGGGGCCTAGGTGCCTGTGTAACTTTTCTGTTTTGCAGCCTCATTTGCCCTGCTTCTTCCATCATTACTTTTTTCAGATGAGGATCTCATTCCGTGGTTATCCCAGAAGCAATAGTTCAGAGTATTCTGTGCCTTTCCCAAGGGTCAGAAAGACAATATTACTCTTACAACAAAAAGCAGCTTGTCCATACACCTCATGACTACTAATTGGCAATTTCTTGTGGATTTCTATGTGGTGTTAAAACCACTGAACTCGTGTGTTTTGGGGAGCTTTTGTTTCCCCACTCACCCACTTTGGCTGATTTCTATCAGCTCAGTGCTTGGCTCATTGATTTCACTTTTGTAATCTCTCTCTGTCTCAAATAAAACCCAGCCGTGTGTAACTCATTACACTGCGTAGGCTTAGAAAGTAACAAGGTAATGATTCTCTGAACTCTGAAGTTTGTCTGTTGCTGTTTACATGGGCAAATCTTGCCTTGCAATAAATAACTATTAAAAAAAATTACCTTGTCATACAAATATGGTCTGCAACTATCTTATCTAAGATTTTATTTCTGGTTTATTCAACTTTACAGTTGTTTTCTTCTGTCACACTTCAGAAAATAGATGTATGATGCATAAATCCCCATCACTCAGTATTGTGACACAAAACTGAATCTCGTGTCTCTCTGCAGAACTGCAGAGATATGCATCTTTTGAACTGCCTCCAGAAGCATTTCTCATAGGTCGTGTTTATTTTCTTTTCAAGTCTTTCATATTTGATTGRTGAAAAATCACATTAGTGGTTTAACTGAAAGACTGTTTCATGTACTCTCAAAGGATTTCCTTGCAAAGCTTGAATCAAATTATTGGAGATGGTTTAAAGRACCTGTTAGCTGAGGGAAGAAACTAAAATCAATATGGCCTAAATATATAGCCTATTCTTTAAGGATACTGATTCTTGTATGCCTCCAAGACTATGGTGCTATTCAACCTGGGGCAAAATGGCGCTCCTTTACTTAGTAGACTATGACAAAAACGAAGCCCTTGGGCACTGCTATGGTACGGAAAGGATTGACAACCTATAGGCAGGAGCATTTTTGGCTTCTATGGGAGTGATCCCTGTTGCCACATCCTGCTGACTCCCTGCACTCACAAGTCCCTCCCTATTAGAAGACGCAATCTGTACCTATCATACCTCAGCTCTTGGTTGATAACAGCCTTTTAATGCTTCCATTGTATTGCTAGTAATATATCTTTCATTTTTATGGCTTGTGTTTCATGATCCCATAGTGCCTAGAAGGACTGAGTCTTGATGGAAATTGAAGAGAGAGCAGCATGTATTCACATTAGGCAGCTACTCAGGTCAGAATATGCAGGCAGAAGAGGGCAGTTCAAAGCAGAACCCGCTTCTCCGTCACGCTCTGATGAATCTTGTGCTGAATGATTACACATGGAGGCAAGGGGTTCACCTAAGGGGTTTACTTATGTACGTTGGGTGCCCAGAATCAGGTGGCTTCTGGGTCTTCTACTGTCCTCTAACTCAGCAATTTGTGAATAAGATCTTTGATCTTTGATCTGATTCAGGTGGAAAATTTCCGTCTAACATAAAAACTTCTGTCACAGAAACTCTATCGCAGGAAAAATGGTATAATCTAGATTTTAGATTTTATAGATTTTCCATTATAACACTTTCTGAAAATCTCCTAGCATGATCCTTTAAGGAAGAGTTGGTTAATGTTAAAAGTGTTTTTTGTCTGAAATTTGTCTGGAAATAAGTAATTTTTCATGGTGTAAAGATCTGCATACGTTTGTATTTTAATATACCACTTAACATGGAAATGAGAATGTGTGTTTGACAGGCACTTAGCAAGTTCAGAGATTATTCAGCAGTTCAAGTGCTTCCACTTTTTAGGTTAATTTGGCTTTTTTCAATTAGTGAAGAGATATACAAAAAATTGAAAATTAATATGAGATCATATATGAAGATGAAGATGAATGAGAAGTTACCAGATTTTCCATCCTTGTAGTAATAGTTTATACGTCATAGAATTTTGCTCTCTGGGATCATTGCATACCCATTAAGTAATTAAATGTCCGAACACATGTGTGTTTGTGCACCTAAACTAGTATTTGTAGTCATGACACTGACTCTACTATCCTTGTCCTTACAGGAAATGTCATGGCATTTAACAAGTCCTAAATTATCAGAACACCCAAGTTCCCTTTGCTGCACTAACATGGTACAGGACTAGGTCTGAGAGAAGCATTGGAAGGTTAAATCACTCTCCTCTTTCTGTAAAGTGTTACTTTCTCAAAACATTATCTGAACTCTTAGCACTTACATTCTTAAGTTAACAGTAATAACAGAGCATGAGTTAGGATAACTCATAGGATATCCATAGAATAACTATCCTATTAATTAGATGGACTACTAGTGTTTCTTCGTATGACTATTTGAATATGAGAAAAATAAAGCTGGAATTTGGTGGTGCCACATATCCTGAATCTTTAGATTGTGTTCCCAGTCTCAGTAATTATTTTACGTCACAAATGGAATTTTTAAATATTGAATTGCAGAAGTGTAGAGTTRTGCTTTGAATTTTCTAATGGATTCCACTTCAATGCCACCATCAGAGCTGAGGCAGTGGTAGGTATAGGAACACTAAAGGCTGTGTATACACAATGCAAGTTCTTTATAATGTAAAGATATATAAATCCTATGACACTTACTCAAATCTTGAATTGCTTAATGCTTAAATAAATTATCCCGGAGATCTGACTTTATTGACTAGCAATTTGATAAGAATGACTGGAGTCTAACAGCAGAGGGTATGATACGGAGAATTCTGCCCCCAGCAGTATTTCCTGACTTGTCCTTTTCCCCCTTCTTCTCTGAGTTTCCTTTCTCCTTTTCTTCTTTCCTTCTCTCTCCTTTACTATAGGACTACAAATTGGAGTTTGAGTCTATTGAAATAATTACTGTTATTGTTTTTTATAGATATAGATATAGATATAGATATAGATATAGATATAGATATAGATATAGATATAGATATAGATATAGATATCATTTCACTGCATGACAGTATTTAGCAATATCAAAATATGGATGAGTCTACTGAGAATGAATCTACTGGTAATGCTTGTCATGAATGTCCACACTGAATATTGTTATAGAGCAGCAGTGGTTGCATATTTTTATGAATATACCTGTATCTATGTTGATAGACTATCTATGTCTACATATATGTCTATATAAAATTATCAATACGTAATATTTTTCTAAGTTTGCTGGTGYCCCTCTGGTCTGCCAGTATTCCTGAGAAAGTCATTTAATTTAGTGTCTCATTGGTAATATGGGARGATCATCTTTAATATGGGGTAATAAAAGGGACTCATGCATCTCTGTACAGCTCTCTGAAGTCTATGGTTAAAATTTACTCAGTTATCATTAGAATATATTGCTATAATTACTTTGCTTCATCACTGAATATTATGTAAGAGGAAGTGACCGTTTTGGTATAGTCAGTGGACTTCAATTACTGAGAAGTTGGAACTCCCATAAATTGATATGCAGCATGTGGTATGCAACTTTGTTTGCTATAAAATATTTAACTGAGAAATCATAACCATTTCTGTTTTACAAGAGCTGTAAATAGGCATATACTTTTAAAAGAATAGTAATTTCTTCTTGCTGTCTGCTCCCTAGTTTTGCTCTTCTATTTTAGTCTCCTTTGCAKTTAGCACATCCAATTACAGGAGGGGGAAAATGACAAAGCTGAAAGCTTTCATATTTAGTAGTAAAGTCAGCCCATGCCAGGCACACAWCAATCCACATGACACTGGAAGGTCAAAAATCTCATTATTATTTGTAATGTTTATGACTGCCTTCATAACCAACAATTTCAAGAACWGAACTGTAGATGCTGGAAAGCTATTTGATGTATGAGATGGTTTATTATTTTGAACCACATCTAAAGCTAGAAAAATAGAGATATAGTTAAGACCATTATTCTAATTATTCCATTAGGAACCCCTTCAATGATTCWGGTGCTTTAATTGCTTGGTCATTTAACATACTACTAAATTTTGATGATCTGATAAAATATAAATTTGTATGGAATTTTGTTGCTGTCATGTCTACTGAATGTAAGGAAATGCAGACAAGTTGCCAAAACTTGAAAAAGTGATTCCTTTTGKTTTTATYTGTTAGTATTTAGATGTTGTAGAGTGAAAGTGTTCTTAATGCCTGTGGAATGTTTTAGAGTATCCAATAGAATTGCTAAAGAAYTATGTGCGGTATCATAGTTACATTTCTAGCTTTTAAKGGACATGAAGGTAGCCTTGCAAACCATCTGTGAAARGAGTGTTTTCAACTTTCATCTGAAGGTGATAACATTCTTATAGTTCCAATCTCCTAGATTGACCTCCCTCAGCCAGAGATCTGAGAGGTTGGACCTTTCCGCAGAGGATGGAACACGCTTTGTTTCAAATACTGTCATTGCTCTGTATGAAGCAAAGCATTAAGGATCACCACTGGTGTTTAACTACTCTGACTGTAGTAAAGGAAAATAATCTCTTTTCCAAATTTTCTAGCTTGAGTTTCTAGTAATTGCATCATACTTGGACTATTGTCTTCGCTAAACAGATCTCTTTTGCATGTATATATATCTTCACAGCGAGATGTGATTATTTCTTAACTTCCAATTCAGTAAATCAGGTAATCTGCATTCCTTAAGATAAAATGGCTTGCCAGCCATTGGATCACTTTTTGGTGATCTTTTGAACTCATTCTGTTTTCTCATGTTTTTTTTTTGAGGTGTAGGGCCCGATGTACACCCATGAACTGTTTCAGCTGCCAAAACAGAATGGCTTCACTGAAGCTGTCTAATGAGAATAACTCCAGAGCTTCCTACCTGTTGAACTGTGTCCAGTAACTACTTGCAAAAGACTAATTGGCACATGACAAAGTCATGCCAGGCAATGTCCTAATGGTTTATCCTTATAGATGATCATGCTCCATTGCATAAAAAGCTGTTTTTTTTTTTTTCTGTTAGAACTAAGGAAGAGCTTCTGTTCTTTTTTTCCTAGGAGGATTATTATGCATTATGTTGAACTGAGAAAAACTATGGAATTTATCCTTTAACAGTAAAATATCCTCCTGAGTACTTACTCCATCAATCTTTGCATGTCTGATATTCCATATAAGAAATTTATAGAGTCCTTTAAATTGCTGRTAAAATTTAGAAGAGTTGGATGAAGAGCCCGTCTGTACTCATAGATATATTTTCATTACTGGGTGACCGCCTTCATTTATGTTGAATAGGAAACAATAAAACTATGAAACAATAAAACTTAATGAACAGAGACATAGCTGAAGACCCTCTTAGGGAAGTTGATGGGGTGATGACACTAGGGATCGCACACCACCTCGTCAGAGTGCTATGTCAAATCCCTTTTTATTGCATGATGAAGAAGGGACACAGAAGTACCCAGATTTAAGTCAGACAGCACAGTTCTAATCTGCTCATAGTTATTCAGCCTTCTAGGACTCGTAACAAACTATTCTCCATTTTCAGCTGTCAKAACACACAGGTTCTGAGTCTAGAGTTTGTTGTAATGCATCAAACATGAACAGTATCCAGATATGCTGAATACATAAGCAACATAAAAATACATACAATATTATCTAACTATCCATCCTGTGTTAGTATCCATCCTATGCTATTAGCTCCAGTCCCATTTTGTGAAAGAAAATTCATTATATACAGCTTTTTCAAGAAAGAAAAATGAGAAATTGTCCTTCCTCTGTGTTAACACTGAGAAATAGATGTGCTTTCTCTCATTTGAAAAACGTAGATTGAGATGAGAAGTCTATTTGTCTCTCAAGTGCATCTTCCAAAAGGTGTAAGGATCTGCAACATTTTGCAGAGGTTTATGAGCTACTAAATTATGCCTTTTCTGTTTCTTTTCAAGTTCTGTAATGCCTTCTTTGCTACTGTGCAGGAGCAGCACAGTATGAGGATTTCTGAGAGCTTGCTAGTTTGCTGGGAAGGGTCAGCCCTGTTTTTCTGGAAGCTACCAGTGAAGTTGCTATAAGCTAACAGAGTGTTTTCAGTTGTTGCAAAGCTGTTAGAGTAAGACTTGCAGTTGATGGAATTTATCTCATTGATTCTAAATATCCTGTATCTCTGGTCTATTTTATATAATTACTATTTCAGAGTAATTCTGTATTTAACTCCTCACCACTTGGATAAGCCAATTTGAATGTATGTTGATTATACATAATGAAATATAAAAATACACCTTCATCAGCTGTGTGCAGAGATTAGAAAACTGTCTTTTTTTTTTCTTTTTAAAATACTATATAGCCCCTTAAAACTATTTTAACAGGCTACTGCTTTCCTTTGCAAGTAATATTATGGTGCTGWGATCTCTATGATATGACCTCATGTAAATATCTCACAGCATTAAGACTCGTGCTGATAAAATTCTTTCTGTAATGAAAAGCCCTGGCTTGATTTTTTAAGATTATTTTGAGGAAAATGTGCCATCAGGTGTGGAATTACAGAAACTGCAGAAAGCCTTGGCGCCTGCAGATACTCAATAGGACTCCCCATGGACAGGAGCCTTACACAGGCCTGTGATCTCATAGTTCCCTTTCAAAATAATTGTGTGTGCATGAATCTATGAGATAGGCATTAATAAACTGGTGAGAAGCTATTCTCTCTTGTAATACCATTTTATCCCTGTTGTTTGTAATGCCTGAGGATCATTATGCTATTATTRTGTATCAATAAATAGAACATGGCCACTAATGGGGTTTCCTTGGTTGCTGTTATTTTGTGTTCTAATTACTGAGCAGAGCTGTCTCTCTTAATGCTAAACCTGTAGTTACTAATTGTTTGGTAACCCATTTTGTGTGATTTCTGCTCATTTACTCTGAAAAAATGCTGCCACACAGGTCACCACAACCATCAGTTTTGCTAACTACCCTATTAGCTTCTCCAATTAGGCCAAGAATTTAGGAGGACAAAACCCACTGTCATTAGGTGTAGCTGTTGCAGTAGAAGATTAAAGGTATTGCTCTCTTACACTGCTTGTGCCTTCCCTGCTCTGTGTTCCCACTGCTGTCAGGCAAATTCACAACAAACACTAAATCCCTAGAAAATCAGTGTTTTGCACTGTGCGGGTGCCACAGGTGGTTACCGGTGGACACATTCAGGCTGCCACATGCTGGTGCTGCTTCACCCTAGGTTAGGAATATTGATCAACTTGTGTAAATATCTTGAACCTCATCATGTCTGTGTGCACTTGAAAATGTCTGCAAGGACTTTTTACCATTRTCATCTCCTATTTTCATTGTCCTTGTGATGTTTATCATTATTTAGCTAAGCATAAGGTGATAGGCATGAAATTTAATGAGACAATAATTATTTTCCAGACGATTTTGGTTAATGCTACGTAATATAGCTGTGTAGAAATGCTGGTTTGTATACAGTTTGTATTATCAGTCTCCAAGATTTGGAAGATCATTTAGGAGTTCTTCAGTTAATACTTCATCAGCRATGCAAGTGAAGAATGTACTGCTGCTGATCCATGTGTGCTTTCTCCAAGCAATGTGTATATCCCTTCTAAGTGAGACTTGTAAATCTTTTTGGGGAAAACTTATTTTCCATGAATTAGGTTCATCTGAAAGATGACATCATTTTTTGTCTACTAGTTCATGATCAATGTTATTTGAAATATGAAACCTGTTTTGCTTTCTTTCCTAAGCATATTGTGCATTCCATTATCTTCTCAAGCTCCATCTTCTCTGACTGCATTACAGATAAAACACTTGTCAGAGTCAAATCAATTTTTAGAAGTGTCTGATTTCAGCTATTCAATTAGTAGCTCATTTGTGTCCCTTTTTGCTAGTCTTATTTATTTATTTATTTATTTATTTATTTATTTATTTATTTATTTATTTATTTATTTATTTATTTATTTGTAGCAGTTAGGGACTCACTTTCATTTACCTTATTTAGCATTTTATTATCCTGCACTGTTTACTTCTAGCAATACTTTGGATGAAGGAAACCAAACCTTAGAAAAAATATGTAAAGTGTTAGTACTATATTACTTGTAAAAACAAACAGATCAAGAAGGGCTCATAGAAGTGTTTGTCATCCTTCAGTTAGCTTCATTTATTAAGGGCTGAAGGGGATCCSCTTCCACAACGTGCTCGCTTGTAGGCAGTTTGTTTTGCCTGGGAGCCACAGGTTGCAGCCCCTTCTCCTTAGCAATGTTGTGCATCAGTGACTGCTGCCAAAGGACAGCTTGAAGATACAACGTCCAGCTAGAAAAGCAGCCTGTTATTGCACTGARAAAGTGTTTTATTCATTTTATTTTGATTTGACTGTGAAAGCTTTGCAAGCTAGTTTAATATGTTTTTGATTATTTAGAGGTTCATAGATAAGCCRCTATCCCTGTGGGATTTACTGGTTATGTTCTTAATTCAGTTGCATTGTACCAAATTAATTGGATTAATGTCAGAACTGAACGCCTTTTCTCTATATCCAGCTATTGAATGAAGTGAATATAGAGGGAAAAAAAATATATATATCTCCTGGCCAAATTCAATCTTCTTGCATTTTACAAACTCCAGGTAGCAGCATAGGAATAAAAAGAATTTTTGTATAAGGATTGATAATCTGTTTCGTGGTTCTTTGGTTATAAATCAGATACGTAGAGAGAGCTTCTGAGAATATTTTGGTGAAAATTRAGATATTTAGGACCTAAGTTGAAGCAAGAAGGATCCCTTTCAAAATTCAACACTTTCCAAACTAGCGATCTTCACCTGAAATGAAGCTGTGATAGCTGTGAGCTGACTGGAGAACTTTCCGCAGCTTATGTTAATACTTGTGAACACAGTAGACACAGAGCCCATAAAAGGTGCCAAAGTCAACGCAGTGACATTAAAGGATTATAGCCTTACTATGTAATAAATTCAGGCCCAGATGACACCTCTCCTTGTGCGGAAGCAAAGTGCATGCAGCTTTGTTTTGGTTCTGTTTAGAACTTCCTGAGTATTATGAAGTCATATCACCCTTAATGATAGGTGAGATGATGCTTGTAAATTTGATGACTTAGACCAGGAAGAGAAGGGGAAGACCAGCAAATTCTAGTTGAATTTGCTCATCAGAAGTTGTTGGCAAGTCTATATGTTTACAGAAGTTAGTCAGCCAACCTGCTTGTATTCATTTATTTCCTCTGCTTTTTATTTCTYCCYGCAGAGTRTTCATGATATTTTATTTACTACTATTGATAAAAGTAAATATCATGATCTCACATACTATTTGGCACCAGTCTTACATTTTAATAACTCTGAGGTAGCATACTGATTTATCAGTGATGCTGATGGCACTTCTAGGAATGCTTCTGCTCCATATTTAATGTCAAACCATACCATTCCTCCAAGTAAAAGGGGCCAGCTCTGTATAGTCTCTGTATATATGCTTTACTGTRGGCATCCCAGTGGCTTGTGGTTGTTGTGAAATACTTGTCAGTGTCAGTCCCAATGGGAGGTTGGACCTCTTCAGTTTTGAGAGAATACCCAGCCAGCTTCATCATCTGAGCGATTTGSTACTGCTGAAAAATTTTCTAAAAACTAATATATTGAGAACTGTTGATAAAGCAATTATGTATGTTTGTTTACTCAAATTTTGTATTCTAAAATTATTTAAGAAAAGAAACCATCTAGATAATAGCCAAAGATTTCTTAGGGGCTGTGAATCCTTTTTTTTTTTTTCTTTCTTTTTTTTTTCCTTCTGATTAGCCCCAATTTTATCTTATGACTTGGAAAAATAAAAGGTTATTCTGTATCTGTAATACATCCTGTAAGAATTAAACCCCTAAAGTATTGACAAGAAATCTTCTTGGCAGCCACAAATTTATTCTTTCAATAGTAAATAGACTGTGTATCTCTGCTGAGGAATATTTATTACCACTGAACACCCAAATCCCCCTGTCAGTTTAGCCAACAGGGTAGAATGTATTCTAGGCAACTGCTAAGAGCAATCAAGAATGTTTTAATTAACTTTAACATTAACATTTAATTAACATTAAAATCCTTTCTGCTTGTATCACAGTCACTGTCATCTCTCTCATCATCATAATCTGACAGGAGATAGACCCTGTCTCTCAGTWTAGTTCAGCTACTGAATCATCCCATGAGAGCTTGTCCCAATATATCTCCAACCCCAGGAGGCCTCATTATGCTCTGTAATTTCTCTGGCAGAGTGAGGGAGAGCTCTGAAATTCCCACCCACAGCACTTGCTGCTGCYTGTGTTATTCATTGTTCTTGCTGCAGTCAAATAACTGTTGAAGGTGTCAAAATGTGCTCCKGTCATCTGCGGTGCCCACAAATGCTGTGACATAATCCCTGTGAACACAGATAGTATCCTCTCACAAATCCATGTTTATGGCCAGAAATCAGTTATTACCTTTAAAGGTCCCGGTGAAGGGGCCAGAGCAAAGAAAGCCATAGGAGTTCCAGGGCACTGCTGCCTCCCACCAGGCTTCTTTTCCTTGCTCCTCATTTACAATATATGGATTCAATGTGCATGAACAGACAAGACTTACACACATTTAATACAACACAGTAGGTGACCTTTTTGAGGTGAGAAGAGAGAAGACAGCAGTTGTCTCTATAAAAACCTTCGATCAAATCCTGAAGTTGTGGCAGATTTTCACTTACTTCCCAAGAACTACCCAGAGTGGTTGGCACTGCTCAACTCCTGACTGCATTCAAGTGAAATAAAGATTTCCCTGCGTATTTTAATACCTCTTGGCAAAAGCAGAATCCAAATTTTTAATCAGTATTAAAGAGTACAGGAAGCTTTTGATTTCTCATCTATTTAAATGCCAGCTTTTGCCTATGAATAAACAAATTAATATGTTCAAAAGGTCTTCATAAAAAGATGTTAATGGAACTGAGTTTAATGCAACAGTAAAATGTTAGAGAGTGCTGTACAATGTCAGTAAATAAATAGTTGATAATTTTTTGCTTCAAATCTTTTTCTGCTCCTGCTTCAATTTTATAGAAAGAGAATGTAATTTTCTTTTCCTTTAACAAATCCTTTCTTTCTGCTGACAAAAATGGATAATAAAGTACTATTAAAAACTGCTTCTGCTGGAAAAAAAATAGAAAAGCTTTTTACTGTGAAGCAGCTCATTGTAATATTCCTCAACATGTCAGCATTTTGCCTACACAGTCATGCAGGACTAGCTCCTGTAACCTTGCCATATTTTTCAGTATTCATTTCTCATATACCACAGCCTCAGGGAAAGCTGCAGTATCTTTTGGCCTGAAGTTTTCTGCAGACATCATTGGCTCAACCTGGCTTCATCTTTGGCACTGAAYTGAGAATGAAATCCTCTCTGCACATGATACTTTTCTTGATGTTACCCACATTATGAACCCTCTTTCTCAGGTGTTGCCTATAATGATTTTTTTACAGTCCTCAGGCTAGTAAATATGGAATTCATTACAAATCCGTTTTCTTTTCTCAACATCAGAGCATATGATACTCCGAGGAAGAAGAGATAAGTGCATTGCTTAGGAATAGTGATGTTAATCCCTTTTATAAATTAGGTATTGGATATAAGATGTACAGTATTATTTGCTCTAAAAAGCTCAAAGGTCCTTGAACTTCACTATGCTGCAGCCTAAGTTTCTGTTGGATTAATGGGTGATTGCAGAGTTTTAATACTCCATACAAAATATCTAATCTATGTATACATTTGCTGTGGAAGAGAACTGCTGCAGACTTGATGAAGATTTGAAATAAAGAAACCAATGCAGTGTGATCTGAACTCCTGGACATCTTCTGAAACATTTCTATAAAAAATACTTCATTCTAAGAGTGAAATCTCTCGTGAGGGTTTCTAAGTCATGTTAAATAAGAGACAGCTTTCTGCTGTACGTGAGCAAATCCTAAAGGTCTCCGCAGGGGTCCTGCCTCTCCATGCCCTCCCAYGTGGTGCTGTTGCATTCGTACCTCCATAGACCCATCTGGGGGTATGGCAAAGCTCGTCTTTGTTCTTGCCCCTCATCTTTAGATGCTGATCTGGGGGCGTATCCAGCAAACCCTTTTCCATTGAAACAGTTATTCCATGTCGACCTCGGCCGCTGCCTGGCTGTAAGAATTTTTTTCTTTCCAAGTATTATGCCTTTTTTTTTTTTTTTTAATAGTATTTTTTACAATTTTTCCAAATGCTGAGCTCCCATACAAGCATCCCCATTTGCACCGTTTTTGCATGAATGAGTCTTTGAGATAAGGCAGCTCTGAGCTGGCCCTCCGAGAAGGACACAGTCTGTCATAAGAGCTGATGGAGGAGCAAGAATTTGGGGGCTACCCCTTAAATGGTCCCACAGTTTCTTTGCAGATATACATCAAGAAAGCTCAAATTATTTCAACACCACTTTCTAGCAAGATGTGAAAGTAGTGCAAAGCATTATCTGCTAATAATTATTTACATATTAGAGCTAAAATTCTTGTTTGCTTCTTGCAAATCAAACTTCTGTTTCAGGAGTCRTCTGCATGTCAGGACTGAATCTTGTGTTGTGTATTTCTTTTTAAGCACAGTAAAGTACCWACTTAATATTTATTCTTAAAAAGGCACCTTTCAAAAGTATAAGGGTACTGTGAAATATGCTTAYGCTGGAAAAAAAAATCTGTATTGTCTCTGCTGAAGTTCTGAAGACTCAGCCATGAAATTGGAATTCAGCTCACTTTGATTCTGGCTAGYGATGGGAAGACAGCCATGACGAGAGTGCTGTGTCATGCTGGAGAACTCAAAGGACCTAATATCAAAACCTGCTGTTGAAATACAAGTTCAAGTTATTTTGAGTTCTCAGTAACAATGGGCTTGAATAGAAGCGCTCCCCTTTGCTTTGTTGGCCTAAAAATATGTTTTCAAGGCCCACGCTTCTCTGCTGTTATGAACCTAACTCACTGCTGATTGATAGATTATGTCTAGAGTTGGAATTAAAGTGCTTAAAACTCCATCATAGCCGAAATTGATAAATGTGAGATGTCTGCAGTTGTTATAAATAGGTATGCAGTTTTATATYTGACATTTTGCACTGAGCAAAACAGTCAGGCCATAGTTTACGTGCGTTCAGAAAATTTCAAATACACAAATTCTGGCACATTGTGTAATCATAATTAAGGCAACGGAAACATGTTCCTTGACCATTCTACCTAAAAATGGAAACTCCCAGTGCAGATGCACCCAGGGAAGTCACATGTTATACTTTGTTTTCTTTTTCTTGGAAGTAGCAAGCTACAACTGAAAAGTTGGCTTGATTTATTCAAACTCAGGTGTACCCTCTGAACGCTGGCAGGGGGTTATAAATCTTTTTGTCCTTCATGTCTTTTGTCTTCAGGACTGGAACTCTGTCTCTTATCTTCGAATGGTGGCTGAGAATGTAGTGAGAGGGAGAAGGAGGGGAATGAAATAGAGGCCACCGGTGTGTCCTGATGCTGACTGCAGTTATTATTTGAGATTATTCCCAGTCTGTAGCATGTAGCCGTTTGTCCAATGGTTGCAGCAGAACGTGGCTCAGTTCTGTCCTTGGCAGTGAGGATCTCCCGGGCGTCCCATGCTGGAGCTCAAGAGCAGAGAGAGGATTTCTGCTCATGGGTCCTGCATGACCCTGGGGCAACCCAGAAGTGCCAGAGCATGAGGCTTAGGCTCCTTCCCTTGGTATTGGGGTCCCCCAGAAGCACTGTRGTGAACTCCTGGTTGGTGTTGGCTCTTGCTGATGGCCCCGGCTCCTTCCAGGTGACAGTCCATCCAAAAAAATAATGTCCTATGGAAATTTATGGGTCTGCCTATGTGAATCAGGAGGTAGTGCAGAGAAATGTTCCCCAAGTGTACAAGTGGCTTTAAGTGGCTCGGCTGCCTTCTGCGTTTGAGTGACAGTGGCATTAAGGCAGGGCACACAAGCCCAAGCATTCATCTCTTCTGGGGAGAGCAGCTGCCTTTCAGKAACAGCTAGAGGAGAGCAGCTCTCCTTGAGGACACTGGAGTAAGGGAAGCTCACATAGGAAGGATACTAAGCACATCCATAGAGGATTGCAGTGTTTCCTCTACCTAACACCTCATTAAGGTAAGAGGTAAATATTTATTTACCATCTAAGAATGCTATGTAATTTATACCATTTAAACAAAATCAAAGTTTTTTACAATAACATAAAGCCTGAAGGTTTTTATTCTTATCTGTATTTTTGCAAATAAATTAATGTTCCAGATAAATAATTGCAAACAAACATGCAGTAATTTTGTTTAAGCTAATAAATACTAATATAGCATTAACTRTGCTTAATGGCTAATGAGATCCTAAACCTTTTCCCTGTGCCCCTACACTACCCTCTCTCCTCCCTTTTCCCCTCTTTCCCCATCCCCTGTGTATGGATTTAAGTTATATATATGTCATCCAGAAAAAAACCCTAAAGGTTAAGTTTTTGTTTAGAATGGAAGTGTCAACCTCTGAGAAGAAAACTCACAAAGGGAAAGAAGATTTGCAACAATATCATCAGAAACCTGCAAATTGCAAGAAATTGCTTAGCAATTGCTGCTTGATAAAGCGAATATTTGCCTGGAAAAGTTTGAACTCTAAAGGTACCTTTCCTATTGAAATTTTTAGTTTGGGAGAAATTGTGTCTTTCCAAGAATTCAGATTTTTTGAAACTGTGGTACTACTGATTTTAGCATCAGTCAAGTTACAGGTACAAAAAGTCTCTACTGCCTTGGCTGTATTGTGCAAGCAGATTAAAAGTRGTACAGCTTTGATTCAGGATGCTTTATCCTAATGTGATACAAATAATAATAACATTGCATGAGCATTCATTTTGCAGCACASTAGAATACTTTGGAGAAAGAAATCCTTCATCATAAGGTAAATCAATAAATATAAGACTACAGTAATTAAACTGATCAATTTATCAAGGCCCAATTTGAAAATCTGGTTTTCATAAGGAAAATCTCTTTTGATCACAGCCAGAGTATATTTACATGGAAATTGCACAATCAATTCTTTTGTCTTTGAAGAATGAAGAAAGGTAGCATCCTGTCACTTTTACACAAAATGATGCTGTGTACTGCATTTACTAATAAATACTGAAAGAAATGTTTCTTTTTAAATATCTTCTCCACTGAAGATCTGGCYTTTGTTTGGATAATACATTAAACAACAGCCATCCTGAAGTGATGGTGAATCTGCTGCACRTTTSTTTCCTCAGGAACATATACACAGTTATGATTTTTATTCAGCATTGATTTGTATTTGAATCATCACATCTGTACTTTTCCTCATTATTGAAAAATAAAACAGAACAAAAAAATCCACCTTAAATAAGCCTGTGGTGGTTTGGCAACATCGAGAGGGAAAAAAAAAATAGACCTTAAGTATATTGGATTTGTAAAAATTAGAATTAAAAAATGCGTGACATTCTTTTGCCGTGAAGAACTGAGTCACCATGCCTGGAGTGATCTGTTTTATTTATACATTTCTTTTAAAGATATGCTCCAGTTGCTTATTTTCAGCTAGATAAATACAGCCTACCTCTCTTCTTTAATTGCCCTTATCCCTGCATTATCCAAGTAAACATGCCTTTGTTGTTGATGCCTTTTAATCTAAGCTGTTTAATTTAGCTATTCTTGGCCACTAATTTTAAAGGTTTAGGGTAATATTTGCAGTAAATAGCTGCTTTAATTGCCACACATAATATAAATATGTAATATTTGATTTGTGGTTGCTGTGTCAGTCTGTAACTCAGCCTACGTAGCTTGCACTTCTGTTTATTTTCTGGTTGTTATTGGAGTTAATAAAGTAAACAGGAATTTGCTGTAACTCTTTCAAAACACTCACCCCTTTGTGCAAAGGAATTTTATGTTTTGTTCACTAGCTCCTTTCACAGAATATGTTGTACAGTAGGTGAATGTCTAACTGAAGCCAGTTCCACTGCAGTTAGTGGGTCTGTTTCTGTAGGACCTTTAAAAATGGCTAATAGTTTGTACCTCTGAAAACAGAGTCTAAGAACAATTAATARGAAATGATAGTTAAAATAAAGGCTRTATTTTGTGTTGCTTCTTGCATTAGAAGATATGTGAATCACTGTTAACTAAGGTTAATTAAATTACTCTGGACTGTGCCAGTAGAGATAAAATGAGAATCCAACAGAGGGTTAACCTAAAATTCAACTATGACTATTATATTGTGTTATTTAATGCCAAATGATAGAAAACATAAGGACCTGTTCACAAGATCCTTTGGTGCTCTCAAGATCAACAAGACTGACTTCTTCAGCACTGTCTAGAATAATGCAGTTGTTCCAGGTCATACCAGGGGCTGGACAGGATTTATTTGCGTTGAGCAGCCAATGTGGAGTCTACCAACAGCTGTAACATTATATATGGTGTATCCTGCAGAGCTCCTGATCCACAGCTTCAGCTGAGTAAAACTTCATGCGTATAAACCAGGGCMTTTCTGAAATGCCCTAGGCTTGGCAATACAGAGGTCAGTCCATTCTCTGGAACAAATCAAGTCTGTGAGGGGTCTGCTATAATTTAACCCTCCTCYCTGTACCCATGACACTGCTATGGCAGCTACAAAACACGAAGATAGTGACATATTTGGTCAATACCTACTGTTCCTTTGGCAGGGGCCGGCTGGGTTTGCAAATGTTACTGAGACGGCCYCTTCCACTCAGGCATAACCCTGCACAGATCAGATTGGCCATTGGCTGACCAAGATACCTTGCACTGATGAAATGGTATAAAAATAGTCGCTGTGCTGTTGAGGCKTGGGGTTTACTACTAAGAAACAACTGAAATGTTTCTGTTTACATTTAACAATGAAGGAAATGAAGTTTAYACAGGCTGAATTATTTGGTGATCCCTTGACATTGTAGCAGTTTGTAGCTGCAAATACTGTGTAAAAAAGGATGTTTGATCTTTTAAAATGAGATTATTTCTTCTCTCCAGCTTTTTATATTTTAKTTTATTTGTATGATCTTGAAACTGAGACTGTCAACATGGTATTTTAATCTTATAGAATTAATTATCCTTTCAAAGACTATTTCCATTTATAAATTTGGAGCAGGCAAATGAATATTTGATTTACTGTAATGTTCAGATGTTTTAACTCTATTTTGAGAACAAATAATCTTAACTCTATGATAAACTCTTTGAATGTCCTGGCACTGGGATTGTCTCCCTGCTTCTGCCATCTGTCATATGAATAAGAGAAGAATGTTATAACATAAATGCTGGAAAGATAATTACATTCTTAACCCTTTTCTATGGAGCATTTAAACAKAAAGGAATTAATGCACCTTTCTCTAAAGGATGAGAATAAAAACTAGCTTACTATATTTCAAAGAAAAGTAAAGGGAATAACATAGTTGTAAAKGGGAAACAATTCCACGCTAAAGACATAATTTCAGTTCATGTTCAAGGCTCAGTA
The DNA here is from genome assembly GCA_003342815.1 of Eudromia elegans. Taxonomy (NCBI): domain Eukaryota; kingdom Metazoa; phylum Chordata; class Aves; order Tinamiformes; family Tinamidae; genus Eudromia; species Eudromia elegans. The sequence continues at coordinate 2,850,536 of PTEX01000014.1, read as the reverse complement.
AATTAAGTGATTCTTTGTATAGTAGCTTGAGAGAACAGGTATCTTTTAATGTCTCAGTAACAGGTTCTGGCTATTGCCAGGTATTTGTCAGAGTTTGCTACTGCGGTGAGGGATGGGCAGAAGTTCAGTGTTTGTTGAAAAATGGAGGAATTATTTCTTGGAAATGAGCAGCACTGAATCATCTTTTCACTAATTTAGCAACCTTCACAATTAACGTAAACTTTTCTGGGAATTCAAATGGGAACTTTAGCCCACTTTGTCTATCTGAGATACTTATGAACATGTTTTACATGTAGATAAAGAGCATCGTCACCAAAAGTGTTACTCTTAAGTAAGTTACTAAACCCAGAACAAGTAACAGAATTAAGATGATATTCATGTTGTGTCTTTTATGGCTTTCTTCAAATAAAATGAGCACAGGAACTTGAGACAAAACTTCTTAACAGTGAGGGTGACAGAGCCCTGGAACAGGCTGCCCAGAGAGGTGGTGGAGTCTCCTTCTCTGGAGATCTTCCAAACCCGCYTGGACAYCACCCTGTGCCACATGCTCTAGGGGACCCTGCRTGTGCAGGGGGGTTGGACTAGGTGATCTCTAGAGGTCCCTTGCAACCGTAAGCATTCTGTGATTCTATGATTCTGTGATCAATCAGTATTATTGTAGGTTTGTTTATTTACTTCTAAATCGTCATCTAATTTACCTGAACGTGATTTGAATGAAAAATCTTGGAGGGAAGTGTTGTGGTTTTTTTTATTTTGGACAAGATTGCCCCTTTGAGATCCTTGCACATACAAATATTGTATAGCTGGCGCATTACTTAATTTGACAATACCCTGCCCCCCACCCCAGTTTAGATGTATCTTATAGCTAAATAATTTTAAATATTAAATTAAATTAATTAAATTTAGTTGATTAATTAAATTAAATTTATTTTCAATATTAAGATGCAGAGACAGTGTCTCCTGAGTGTGAAAAAGATTGTATTCAATTGTAATAAAACATGGTAAAAAGAAGAGAAAAAATAATTAAAAAAAATTAACATATTTTTCTTTTTATCTTACTGTCCACCACAGCCTATTCACYCAACATGATCCCAAGCCAGGGAATTTGTAGGAAGAGACTTGACAAAAAGGCCAAGTGTGTTTTTGCCAAATGCTAACTGTGAAAGACAAATCATGGCAATAAAATTAGAAGCTCTCCCTTGTGAATGACTTTTTCTTATAGATGTGCAGCATGGAGTGATCTAATCTCACTAGGACACCGATACTCTCTTTAGGGCAGCACTAATAGTTAATGGCACAAATTAATAGGGTGGAGTATTATGTGAGAGTGTTTGTTATCTTTTAGGTCATTTAAAGGGGAATTGGAAAAAAAAATGATGCCCTTAGAGGCATTTTAAAGTGGTTATTACAGATTGATTAATGTTTTGAAAGGGTCCTTTAKCGTGTATTTATGTATAGATCTGACAGTTTGAGCAATGGGTGCAGCCAGTGGCTGTGTGAGGATCGGACAAGGAGGCAGGAAATTGATGTAGTATCACTTTTTGACTTGAGCAGGTTTACTGATTTGTCTCACAGAGGACAYAATGCATCCCTTCTGAGAATTTTCACACCTCTTAAAGTTTTTAAAAGTAATACCTACAGGCCGTGATTGTGCTGTACATAGATGAAGGTTTGCTAACATTTTCAAATTTCAAAATAAAACATTGTAGAAATCTTGTAATAACCACTAGTTTACCTTCTGGGAGGAATTTATACATGTGTCTTCAGAGCCCTTGTAACAGATATTAGTGTCTGGAAAGCTAAGTATTCTCCATAACTGGGTTTTTAAAGATGCTTAATATGAATATAGCAACTTGCAAAGAGCAGATTATAAGGTCAGCTCTTAGGATGAGTGTGCTGGTAGGGAGAAGGATGTTTCACGGGAATTAGATTCGCTCAGGATTTGGCCTACAGAGCATTAAATGTGCTCCACAGTTGACCTCTGGGAAACAGGGATCAGAAACGTGCGGGTGGAGCTGCCGCTTCACGCATTGGTGGTGTGGAGACGTTGCCCACGAGGCGGCTTCTCCCTGCYCTCCTGGCGGCTTTGCTTTGCTTCAGACACGGGCATGTTAGGAGGGACTCTGGTGCACTCCAGCATTTGCCTCTGAACGATCCTCCCAACAGCACGTGGATCCCCAGAGCAGGGGAGTCAAAGACGCTGCAAACAGAAATTCGATTTTTCCATTGAGATCATTAATCCTGCTGTGGACACCTGCAGTCTGGTCAGACTATTAGAAAAAAGTTACCTTGGTGTCTTCTTGAATTGGGGCCTGCGAATAAAATGAATAGCTGATTACCTGTGCTTTAATCAGCTACTTAGCTACACAAGGAATATAATGGCTCTCCAATGCTGATTGTTTCTCTAGTTGAACTGGATTTGCAGCTTCAATGCGATGTGGACATTAAAAGATCACTCATTGCAATATGAGGTAGAAAGTATACACCCTGCAAAGCAGAGGGAAGTCCTCTCATTTATAAATCTGAGATTTAACTATTTCCACAGATGCTTCCTCATTGCTTTACAAAAGGTCACTGTTTCTTTAAAAAAAAAAATTGGTTGCCAATTTCTTGCAAATCTGTTACTTAAAACTCACTTTCCAAGGATCAAAGCTTTGCAATGCGATACCTAGAGGATCACCACTCTTGGGAAACTAATACATATCTTTTACTAAAACAAAATAATTTCTATATAGCCTCCATGCTCACAGTACCTTTGATTTCTGCTATGTCTGCCAACTGCTGCTTTTTTATTTCAACATATTCTATCAATCAAAAACTAATAGGCCAAAGAAGTGCATTAGATTAAGTGGAAGGACTTTTATATTCATAGGATACTTAGAAAATGGAATTAAACTTTAAATATCTTGCCACTTTCTATCTGGGCATTATTCCAGCAGTTTAAATGGCTAAATATATTGAGAGAATTCAAGATTAAATGGTAGCTCCAAATGCCCTTTTATAAATGATATGGCACATAACAAACTGAACTTGTTGTGGTGGTTAATGATATCTGTGTTTTATTTACCAAAGTGAATAGAACAAAGACTGTCAGTGTGGTGCAACACAACTATGTGGGAGCATCTGTCCCTGCAGCCAAACCAGAGGCTCCACGGAGCAGCTCTATTGCACATCTAGGAAGCTGACAGAAGCAGCTATTTTAAAGAATGCAAAACTACATTTTTTCATTTTTTTTTAATGTTAAAGCATTATGACTGGATAACTTTTAAACAAATGCTTAAAAGGAAAGGAAAAAGTGCATTTTAGAAACAGAAAGTTAGGGCATAAGGAGTGAGGGAAAAAGAAAAAGAAACAAATAAACCAGAACAACTAAAATAACAAAACTGCATGTTGCTTTGTTTGCTTTTTCATTTAATTTAGTGCTGCTGTTGCCTTTCTTGAAYGCTTGTTTCCACTGGAGCCTGCACTGTGGTGCTGACAGCTTTTCTGGGAGATGAGGTTTCTGGCAGGGCAGATTTTCCCTCCTTTCAGCCCAAAAGGAGGGAAGTGGGAGGACGTGGTGCTCTTGCTTGCTGTGATAATGCCMTCCTGCTGGGACCTCCCTGCTGTTCTTGCAAGCAGCATTATCTTCTTGGCAAGGAGCTGTGTTCTCAGTTGTTCTCTAGTTTTCTTACTCATCCTATCTGTGTGCAAGGGAGTAACAAAAAGTACGTGAGGAGTGGAATTCTTCACAGAGCCCTTTAAGCATTTTGTGGGCACAAGGGCTGTGTTACTCATATGTGGCAACATTGGAACTGAATTTTGTGGATCATTTACGCCAAATGCCAGTAAATCCCTTGTGTGTAGCAAAGCAGAAGGCATACTTGCTTTTGTGGATGCCACAGGAAATGATTCTGGAAATATTTAGCTAGCTTAAGCATTTTTTGTACTTTCTCCACTCTTGAAGCCAGCTTGTTATGCAGAAGGAGAATTCTAACAGGTGAACACCTCAAAGTATAATAMCTGTAAGTCTCTAAAAATCCTCTAGTAATGCACCATTTCAATTTGTGATTATCTTTGGCCCTGAGCTAGTGCTCAGGGGAGCTGGGTCATCATTCCCAGCTGCAGAAAAAAACCCTCTGCTTCTGACAATGCACTAACTGGAGAGCCAGGGCAACAGAAATGTGCAGCTGGTGTCATTATCCTCCTGTGGCCTAAGCTGAGGCACAAGTCAAGGCCATCCTGAACAGAACAGGCATGAATACTGAGGATATAAACCTCTGTCTTTCACATCATCCTCTTCCTCCAAGTGTAACTACCATGAGTTTCTCCGACTTCCTTGCTACGCTTGCTGTGCATGCGTATCTGAAGCCATAACATTAGTAGGGTTTGTGAGCGTAGCATCTATGAGCTTCATTGTAGTAAGTGTCTCTGTGTTTATCTTTACATATTTCTGTTGGGAGGTAAAATGTGTTGACTTGGGACCCTTGAGCTGATAAGAGCTACCTTCCCAAGCCAGAACAGTTTGACTGCTTTTGTCTTGGTGGCATTGAGCTCATATCACCTCTGATATGAGTAAATGAAAAATGACAGTGAAATTTAGGTGGAGGAGAAGAAATTTTGTGATATATCCCTGCAAGAACTTGAAATTTAACCCTGTGTTCCTGAATTTCTACTTTCACTGTGAGAAAATATCTGTAAATCTAGAAGTTCTTCTCTCTTTCTAGTAGGTATATGGGGTGCTATAAGCTACTACAGCTATCAGTTTCTTAACTAATAATTTTGTTTGAAAGGGAAAATAAAGCCTCTCCATTTTTTATTTAACGGGTGATGAAAAGGTTTATAGAAGTRTTTATTAGGAAGATAATAGACCAATTCCTAGTTTGGAGTGGCTAGAAAGTAGTGAACAAAACAGGATGCAGGAAAGAAAGGAAGTACTCATGGATAATTTATGGTAGTGGATTAACTTTCTGCTGCCACAGAGTTCCTATGTGATATTAGAGGAGTCAGTTAAAGCAAACTCTAGGGATTGTCACTGTGTCGTCTGTCACACGTCTTCYGAGTGGGAATCCTTAGGGTTTGATCTGCAGAGTATTGAGCTCGCTCAGCGTTACCAGCTCTGCTTTGAACATATATGAAAGGCTGGGTAATCAGCACTGTGAGAATGAGCTTCATGAGTTTCTAACCAAGTGCCCAAATTAGTCAATGCCTTTGATCTTAATCTCACTGTGTTTCTGTTCTGCAGAGAGTGGGGGTAATAACACCCTCTCATCTCCCAGAGCYGTTGAGAATGTAAATGTGGTCATGTCAGCAAAGTACCCAAGCACTAGTGAYCAACAACACAGAGAACTATTTGCAGCTCAGAGTTTCAATAATACCCACTAAATAAAGTATGGGTGCACCAAATGTGGAAAGAGTGAAGTTCTGAGTTTGGTAAATGACTACCATCTGTGAGTTAAATTAACTTATCCCCCCAAAATACCTGTTAAAACTACAATACACGATCATGTCATTAATAGATTACACCACAGTGTATATATGAAGGAGGCTGATTTAATACTCTATAGACAGCCTTAGTTCTTTTGTTTCATAGCCTTTAGATACTAGTATTTACCATGAGCATATAGCTCTTTTGATGTATACTTCCTAGGTTATTTTTATATATATATATATATATATATATAAAATTAGCAAGATTTCTAAGTGTGAAAATCCTATAGCACAAAATTCAGATATCGGATTGCAATTCCACCTGAGTATGCATGGGTACACATATTTGATTGAAGATATGAATGAAAAGTGTGAGGAATGAAATGTGTGAGGAATGCAGTCAAATATGTTATCTTTCAATTAGTTGTGTAATGCTGAATCTTGGCTCACTGAAATGAAYGAGAATCCGGCCATACATTTCATCATGACAGGGCTTTCACTTATAATTGAATTTATAAAAATAACTTTATTATTTAATGTGGTCAGTCTTTTTTTTTTTAGAGGAATACACAATGTCAAAGGGTGTTTCTCTTTGCCTTGTGAAGTTTTAATGTGTCTTAATGCCTAAYTTATTTAACAGATATCCCCACTTTAACTTTATTCATTTTGTGTAAAGCAAAGTATGAAGTCTATGTGTTAGARGGAAAAGAGAAAGTTTGTGAGTTTTCATTATCAAAATCAAATTACAGAAATGAAGGAAGCAATACAGATTTATTCAATTAAGCTACAATTGATTCTATATTGAAAACTAATCAGWATACTATAATTGAAGATATATTTTTGGACCAATGCACCAGCTGGTATCACAGATGGTACAGATGGCATAAGGCTCTTTAATGGGATAAAGATAATGTGTTGGCACAAGGAGAGTTGAGTATATGAACATGTGATTTTTTTTCCCCCATTACAAACTAATAAGTTTGATTTTAACTGATCACRACCAACACATTTGTGTGCCACAGACCTAGATAAATATTCATGTCAATACTTTGCAGAAAGAGTGCATGGAAAAGAATACTAGTCTGAAATACTTTGTCTGAAAAAAGAAAAGATGCCAGAGTAGGCAACGCTCACTAATGCATGCCTTGTAGTTTAAAAGAAAGAATTGAGAGGCATTGATGGTGGTAGATCTCACTGGATAGCATGGATTTTACTGAACTTTTTTATTTTACTCTTTGATATCCAATAGTGTATTATTGGATTTAGAAGACTTTTTCCTGTTCCTTGTTCCTGTACTCCCTTTATTTTGTCCATTTTGTCATTTCCCTCTACTTTGGATCTGTTCATCTGTAAGTCGTCTTGCTTGTGAATGAACAATCTCAGATGTGCAATTAAAATTGTRTTTTGGTCAAGAAAGAGTTTACCTGTTTCCTAAGCAGGCAGACMAATTGTTGTTCTTTCAGTCATGGGTTTGGCAAGCTGTTGCTAGATGAGGTCCTTTCCTGATGTCTGAAATAAATTTACCTGCCATTGACAAAAGTTGCCAGTAGATATTTTGCTGATATTTAACCAATTGCTGCCAGATTCCATTCATTTGTATTCAAAATTGCTGCATTCATTAATCAGGAATCAATTGTTACATCTTTTCAGGTTAGACAAAGCCTTCTCCAAAAGCAGCTAAGCTATTGTTCCACCTGCCTCGATAGCTGCAGTGTATTTGACAGAGCATTATTACTTTAGATGTACTTCAAGAACACGTTTATAGTTGTTGGAAATAGCTTGTTAGCAAACTATCCTTAAAAATGTTTGATAAAATGAATACCAGCATTGCAGTCATTCATTTTTCCATAGCTAATTGTGACAATCTTGGCAACAACACAAATCAATGGGAGTTGCTCATTAAACCACCATTCTGTGTGGGTTCTGCCAACGTGGAAAAAAATTCTGTAATATTGTTGGAGTTTCTGTGGATTTTTTTTTTTTTCCTGGCTACTGTTTGTGTGTGGCTTGATGTGCTTTGATGCAAACCAAAACTGTACTGACCCCTCTTTCAGACAGAAAGGCTTGTAGAAGTTTGCAGTTGTTGCTGTTGAATGAATAAAATCTGATTTTTTGGTTTTTATATTTTCACAAATATAATTATGTTCAATATACTAAAGAAGTCAACACTTTCTATTGAAAAAAAAAGGGAAGGAGTAATTCTGAGTAAGAGTAAAGATAATGTACTATTATTCTGTCATTTCACTTTTCATTTTAATGGGGTACTGCAGATTGAAAGCTGGTAAAATTCTGACATTTCATTCATGAAAAATRAAAGATTAACCTAAACCTTTTATTTATCTTCCTTTTTTTCTATTTGTTTTAGTCCATTTTTCTTTCCCTGCTTGGAAACTACAGGCTCTGATCTCCTCTTTGAAAAAAGTACAGAAGATTCTTCATTCARTATCTTAAAGCCCTTTGCTCCATTTTCCCTTGGAGCTTTGAAATGTCCGCTGTTTTATGTTCCAGTTGTGTTACTATTATTCCTATTACTATTAATAATATTCTTTAGTGTATTTAATGCCTCAGAATAGATTGTCATTAACTTTCCCTTTTTGTTTTTGTAAAGCTGGTGCAGTGAGGGWTGTGAACTTGTGTGAACCTCCTTCATGAGTCTGAGAGATTTATTTTCAAACAGAAATTGATTTTCTTTTCTTTTTTTTCCCCCCCTTCATTTTCCCTCCCCGGATGCATATCCCTTGCTTCTCCTCACACCATCTACACCATCTATAYTGACTGTGTTAGAAATATACTCTTGTATTTTCTCTGCCTTTCAGACCTTGACTGACCTCAATTGCATAATACACAGTTCAGCTTACAGCAGAAGGGGAAATTTTGAAAAAGAATTTGGAAACTGTACATAAAATTGATGCAGAACTTTGTCCTGGGAGCCTGCAGCACCTGGAAACAAATCCGTTGTGTGGACCTATAGCTCAGCTCCCAGTCTTGTCTCTAAGTGCAGGAKATATATATATGATTTTTTTTAATTAATTTTTTAAGCAGTATCCTGGATAAATTCCATATTGAGTGTTTGCATGCTGCTTATTCAAAATTGCATTTCTTGAGTTAGGACTAAAAACTGAAAACTGAATTTTAATGTAATAGGGAGRTGTAAGATACCAATATGTTTCAGTAGGTGATAAGTATTCTGAAGTTAACTGTATAGCCCAGAACGTAGCCTCCCTTTTCTGAGCAGAACTGGTTTTGTTGACACTGCATTGTGCTCTAAGAGAAGTGTATGGGAAATGACTTCTTTTCATCCTCAGCTATAAAAATATCCTTAATCTTTGGTGGAAGAATACAGGAAACTTTCTTCTTACCTCTCATTGCTGCGTAGCCTGAGCTTAGGTTTTCTTTGCCTTCCACTTTTTGTAGCAATATACACTTGTAGAACTTGATTAAAAATTTACAAATGAGAATTAGCATCCTGTGTGCASCAGAGATAAAACGACTTTGCTGAGRGTAAGGCTGTGGGGAAATGGGTCTCCTTTCATGGAAACTGAATCCGTCATCATTTCTAAAAATCTAGCGATGTTCTTTGATATCCTCTGAGTGAAACGTTTTATAACTTAGTTATCTTAGTTATCTTTATTTCTTCCTCATGAGAATCTTTATCTTTCACTAATTTAATAAATGCTACCATTTGGGACAATTTATAGTTTCCTTTCTCAGGGAAAGAATTTGCAATCAAAATACCCTGTAAGTTCACAAGTTCCTATATTCATAATTATTCTCATGTGAAGTAGCCCTTACTGAAGAAAAAAAAAGGTCAACTCATAACATTCTGAGAACTTTCCTCAGGTAATATTTTAGGATCTTTATCACTTACTGTTTTATTAAATGAAGTGCTCAAAGCATGTAATAAAACACTCATATCTGAATTAATTACCTAAGTTAAAGGTGTCAGATTATTAGACTTTGGAAATGTTCAATGCTTCCACTTGATTTTTATTATGTTCCCTAATATGTATACTCTTTCTAATTTTATTCTTTCTAGTATGCTACACTTCATGTATTGTAAATTAGAAATCARTATTTGCTTTTACACTATGAAAATGCATTGAAATTGAAGATTTAAGTAATAATACCTATTTAATATATGTTCTTTTATGTACAAATATGTCCTCTGATGCTTGTAAAGTAAAATATAAATTGAATATTCAGACACATAACTGAAGGATGGATTTTATTTSTTCACTTGATCTATTGATCTATTTAGATCAAGTGGATCAAGTGAATTAAAATTTTTAACAGAAGCATGGATCAAATCACAGGTATACATACAAACATACATATATGTATGTCTATATACATTGCTATTTAAATACATATATATAATTATTCCTTGTTATATTTATATCTGTAAGTACTGTGTAATTTTATTTTATTGTATGCTATAATATATAATATGAAATAAATATAAAGTAAAAATAAATATAAATATTGGATTTTTATATTGGAAATAATAGGCAAGTGCTAGTGAGGGACCTCTGCATGGCAAATTCGCCTGCTCAACGAAGCAGCGAGGCTGGAGCGGGCACAGCTGCTGGCTATGCACTATACATTGTCTATGCTACTCAGGGCTAGCTGAAGGTCTCTCATTCCCTCCTACTCCTTTGACAACTCCAAAAGTTTAAAGAAAGGGCTTTGAATTTCTCGTGGGCACGCGTGGGCGGGTGTCTCCTGAAGGTGCTTGTGCAATGTCAGCCTCGGCAGATGGCACAAGGAGGCCGCTGCCGCTGAGCACTCCGCCAGGTACTCACGTTGTTCCCCTGTCTTTTCCACCTGGGGACTGGGTGTGAGCAAGTCWTTTCCTTTCCTGTCATCTCTGCTACCCAGGCAGTAACACCAGGCTAATGGCATATAGCTCGAGACAGCTTCAGAAGCTGATGCAGACGTTGTCAGAGGAGAGCTCCGTTTCTTCTAGTCATTACCATGACCGAAATATTAGTAGCGCCTGCGAGTAGAGATCTGGAAACTGCTAATTGCTATCTTTGGTAATTATTTGGCAGTTCTGAAACTCCAGAAAAGCTATTGTTTGAGACTGAGAAAATGGCTTAATGTAGCCCAGAAATAAATGTCTTCTTCAGGTTTGAACTGTTTGGAAAATGGATGTTTGGTACAAACTTTGAATTAAAAAGAAAGATCCTTTAAAAAGAGAAGCCTTGGTTTCTTCCTTTAGCACAGAAATGCTTTATTGAAGTAAGCATGGATCCACAAAAACACTTGAAACAAATCATRATTTATTGGTGAAAAAGTTTTGGATGAAAATCTTCCAGCTATATCAGCCAATTCTTGTAATTAAAAAGAAAAAAAATTTTAAAAATGTTGTGCAGTAGCTGTAATGAGTACAAAGAGAGATGGAGTACAAAAACTTAAGACATTCAGGCTAAGCCATACTCAGAAGATATCACTAAAATATTTCCGCTTTATACTGAAGTCCATCATCATGTTAATGCCTCCCTTCATGAATTAGGTACACTTTGTTTTTCTGTATTTTTTTTAAGTGAGTTATACAGCATTTATTGTCTTCAGAAAAACACTGGTATGATTTCCGGGTGGCTAAAGACTTTGGGAAGAAATTAATGGTTGTAAAGTATGATTAATAACTTATTTACTCTGCTTTCTCRTAGCAACATCACAGTGCATATATTCCAAGTGTTCTATAATTAATAAGCAGTATGATATACATTATATACAGAAGGTAATTCCCTGTGGAAGAAAAATCATTCAGCAATCTAAAATTTCAACAAGAACTGTTGTGAAGGTATCTTTGGCCTACAGTGTATTTGCAGTGCTGGCAGGAGGTCCTGTCAGCTCCAAGGATCTCYGTGGCATTTGGGTCAGACTCACCATCTGTCTCAGGTGGCTTCTGCAAGTGGGGTTCTCCTTGGCTCCAGTGTTATCCTCTCCTGCAGGAAACAATCTGTTTTCCCTTACAGCAGCTCTGTGATGATAAATAGAAGTCTATCTGGGAAACTTGCCGGTGCTAGTTCTGAGCAAGGATGGACCAAGGATGGGTTTATGGTTGGACTCGAGGACCTTAAAGATTTTTTCCAACCATAGTAATTCTATGATTCCGTGATTCACCGTCGGTTGACTAAGGAGTCAACAACTCTGAAGGTCTGATAAGGATGCCATCTAATTTAAAAAAAAAAAAAAAAAAAGTATGGATGCTTGTGGAGTGCAAAAACTCACCATATTCTTTAAAAGATTTACTATTCCTGGACAAGTAGTCAAAATATCCCACATAATTCTAATTTTATCATAGGAAAGAAAAGAGAAGATAAAGGGCAACTTTTTCCTTTCTGCCTCTGGAACAATGCACAGCTATTCAGAATCAGCTATGTGAGGTGACATGTGGGAATGCTCAGACTGTGCATAATGACTACAGCCATTTTTTTCGGTGGAAGGAAATGAAAAGAAACCCACATACTTAAAAGATTGCTTTTAGTTGATTTCTTTTGTTGAATATCTGAGTCTCACTAGCATAAGAAAGACTGTATATCCACAATTGCTGGTGGTCTTAACATAATGATGAGTATGGGAATGTCTTGAGACTTGGGTGGTTGGGACTTGGCTTCTTCAGTGAAGGAAATTTCATGCAAAAAGTAATCTGATGTTTATAAAAATATCAAAATATGACTTATTTCATAGTCTTGGCTTTTTACCTGACTTGCTGTAGAAAAATCATTTAATAAAATATMTCATAGGGAATTTTTCTACTTTTGAGCTGAAATTATGTAATATTTATAAAAATAATATCTTTAGATTCATACAATAAGACTCGTCAAGAAATGTTCAAAGGCTCAGTATTCTTTTCAGTTTATCGACAAAAGACACCAAAATTTCTATTCCCAGCTTTTTTTTAATTTCTTTTATCTAGCAAGATAGAGGTTAAAGAAAAAGATTAAGGTATTAAGATTTGTAAGAATTACAAAATTCTCTAAAGCAATTCCAAAGAAGATTTATTTTTGGCTCAGTTGCGTGATAGCAAAGACAACTTTTTTTCTGGCCTTCAGCAGAGCTATTTATCCTTTGCAGTTCACTTAGGTTGTTAKTATTTTCCCTCATATATATTGTTATTTGAAAAGAGCGCTTTAGRACATTATTCAAACATGTATTTAATATTTTTGTTTGCAATGTTAAAAACTGCCCCCATTTTCTTCTTATTCATTCCAAGTAATGTCACTGGGGTGTCATTCAGGGAAAGAAAATCCATGCCATATCAATGCTGAAAAGCATATCATCTTTTCTGTGTCCTGCAAAACATTCATGCCCTATTTTGCCTTTGTAAATGAGCAAGTGGGAAAAGAAAAGACGACTACCCACAACATCCTCACAAAAMCACAACGCTTTAGAAAAGCCATGGAAAGCTGGCCAGTGAAAACGGTCAGTTGTTTGCCAAGCTAGCCCTGGCATCCCGGTGTATTTGGGAGTGGCCCTTCCCAAGCAGAGGCCCGTTGAGAGTCCTCTGGTTACCCAGCCGGGACAGTGCGACCAGCGGGGCACAAAGGATCCAGCGTTGCCTCAGGACTCCACATGCCGGCCTGAGAGAGGACCGGCCAGTGCAGACGGTAAAGCAGTTAGGAGATGGAGTTAGCTAACCATGGCGTGGGTTTTTTTCTCTCTTCTTCCRTAAGTTTATCATTTTCTGTGTGCTCTTTGAGGCGGTGGTTTAATGCAGCCTTGAGGAAAGTGTGGCACCTTGCCCAGTCTCGTGAGAAAGGCTGATGGTTTCGGGGAATGGTCCATGTGCTTTACTGCTTTGTAACTCTGATTTCCTATTGATTTTTTTCATGTTGGATTACCTGCGGCCTAAGTAGAAATTTCTCTCATTCAGTTTGAAACCTATTTAAACTGTGCTCTTTACTAATACACCTGTTATATCCTTCTTTCTCATTTCCCTGACATAAATTACATTTAGCCTGTGMATTGCAAACTAAGTGTTTGTGTGCGCTGAGCTATAAACTACATGCCAGCAAAGGGCTGCAAGTTAAAGAGAGGAGTTTTATATAAAAGATGCTATGTTAACAAGTAGCTTACGGGCTGATGATCAAGTAAAGGTTGTTGTAATACAGCTCAGTCCTATTCCTTTGCTGTCCCTTCAGTGTTCATCTGATGCTGTGTGACCCTGTAGTCTAGGTACTTTCAGTRATTTATTTTGTTTTTATCCCTGCAGAGCAACTCCCTCAACCAATAAATTTCTCTATGAAATTCTGCCCAATAGTTTTATCAGTGCTCCTAAGCAGTGGCAAGACTTTGAGTGTCCTCGCTGGTGCAGTAAGGTGTGATTATGTTGGAGATATAGTGAATTATACGTTTTCTTGTTTTTTACTTATTCCTCTTTATTTTTTGTAATCATACATTTGTGAATGGAATTAAACTCAACTTGTTTCAGCTCTTTAGATGGACACCTGGTAAAAATCAAATGATATTAACTTTGTCTGCACCTACAAAAAGCACCATGGTGTTTTTCAGGTATTGTCTACCATGGACAGGGTTTTAAGCAATGTGCAAATAGAAGAGCCATGTGTTTTTCTCCTTATTTTCAACTTTTACGGTTTCAGTAGGTGGGCTGCCTCCAGCTGCAGGACCTTGACAGTAATAATTTGTTTCACTAGTAAGTGTTATACGATGACTAAATGACTACTTTGCGTCAATGGCGTTTCTAATATGCCACAACAGAGCACGCGTTACTCTGGCACGTGCAGGTTGGATGCAGCCTCGCCACGCAGGCAACGACGCGTGGTGAACGCCTGCACAGGTGCCAATGCTTTGGTCTTTGCTGACAGCAGCTTTGCATAAATGCAATATATTTGCTTTAAGAAACACACAAAATGTTACTTTTAATAGATTAAAAAAAGCTTTGTGGGGTGTATTCCTCTGCATTAGGAGCTTTCTACAGCCCATGCACACCTAAAGCCAGCCCCATTTCACAGCTGCAGCTATGGAGAGTAATGGGTGCTCTGTCACAGGTGGCACCAGTGTGCCTGCTCCAGGGCAAGCTTTTATAAACAARCAGCTTCAGGTGCACAGCCTGCAGATAGTGAGAGCCATGGTCTGCTTTTGTTGCTGAATTACCTGAGGGGAATACTCTAACTGGATGGTTTATTCTGGTAAAAACTACCATGGCCTGGCTATTCTTTAAAAGTCTCGTATACCAAGAGCTTGGGTGTGGCCCTTGCAGGARTCMAGGAGGAAATATGAATGAGAAATGGTAGTCTTGCCTCTAAGGACTACAGCAAAATGGTGACAGCAGCCTTACAAATAGTGCRGGGGATGAGGTTTTAAATACAGAGCTGTTGTGCTCTCTTAGGCACATCTTTAGCAACAGGAGTGCACAGTGGCTGTGTGACTTAGCCCCACACATTGCGGGGGGCTCTTTGCAGTGAACAATCCATGAAGGAGGAGTTTACTTCAAATTATCTGTGTTTCAATGGAGAAGAATAAAACAGAAGGATGGGATTGCAGCAGGTAAGTCTCAGCTGCAGCAATTTATAGAGTCAAAACAGCAAATTGTTGTCTTTTTGATGCTTAGAGAGTGATTTTAAATTTTATAGTAAACTATTATCCCTTTGCAACTTGTAGTTATTTTGCTAGAATTAATCTGTGTTGAGCTATCACCATCTAGTGGCAAAATTGAAGTGATAGCAAGTGAGCAAATGCAAAGATTTGTTTCAAGCCTTAGTTATATACTTGTGCAGAGTGTTGGGGAGAATGAGGGAGCAACAAGACTGATCATCTTTAGTTATGAAAACTCATGTATGTGCTAGTATTCATTACTAGCTTTGTTCCTTTGATGGCTTTTCTTTTTGCATTGTATGTTTTTCTGTTGCTTAAGTTTTTCTTTCTGAAAATGTGATTTATAGACAGGTAGTGCACTTCTTTTTTGCTTGCATATTAGTGATAAGTGTTTARTATTGCAGAGAGCTTGGGAAGTATTCCGTTATGTACCGCGAAAGTTTTAAGTATTACTAAGTACATTTTTATCTGCCCTGGATTGACTGGTTTGAACACTGTGGTCATACTTTTCTGAGCTATGTGCTTGAAGTTTCTGAAAACTTATGTGCTGGGTAAACAAAAAGATCCAGTTGTTCCCATGCTTGTCTCACTGTTCAACAGTGTGGCCTTCTCCAGACTCTGTAGGTTTTGCGGTCACGTTATTTTAAGTATTGCAGCATGAATTGCTGAAATCTGTGATTATCCATTTATGGCTCTTGATAAATAAATTCTGTGATAATTTGCCTAATATCTATGTATTGATTACCTCAGCTTTTTTACATATTATTTTTTAATAAAAAGTGTTTGTGCCCCAAGCACTTGAGGCATGCAAAGCAGGCAAGGTACCTGTCTGCCAGTGACAAAATCACTACACAGTGAAAACTATAGTTTCTGAAGYTTATACCTGCCTGAATTTGTGTGGTCTGGGCATTACTTGTTTGACAATAACTGTTTAATGTATGCAGTGATGGATGCTGCTGCCCCCAACTCCATTAAAATAACTCTTAAGGCTTCTTTCAGTTCTCTGTGTGTGTGATTATCCTCATTAGTGATGTATAAAAAAGTTCTTGTCATTATTCTATGCTTGAGATGATCATAGGAAAAAAGATCTATCTGAAAAATGGACTTATTCAGCCTAAAGAAACAGAGTTATGAAGGACAGATGATATGGCGCTGGCTATGAATGCTTTTTAGGGTAAGCAGAAAAAAGCTATTTAACCGCAAAGCAATAAGGAATAGAATAAGGAGGAATAATCTACCCACAGACTTTTAACTGATAAAGGAACAAGTTGAAATGGACAAGTAATAGGCCAAGAAGGATGATTAGCTCWGCACTGAAGCTTGGTGTGGTCATGGAAGGAACTGAATATAATTTTTTTCTGGTGGTAGCAGCTAGGTTCACTAGGGGCTAGCGATCCTGAGAGCTCTCCTCTGAGTATWTGTCTGAAACAGACCAATTTGGTGTATATTCTGGAAACGTTTGAATATTTGGGGAAGGGAGGGGTGTTCTTTCCACTCTGTTCTCCCCAGAGCGCTGTATATCAGTGACAGCTTTTCTTTCTTTACGGTCTAATCTGTGCCAACGCAGGTAAATGTAAATCAACGTGCTGCAGAGCTGCTTCAGCCATGYGCCCCTATAGCTTTACAGCAGCGTGCTGTGCCATGCTGAGCTGCTGGAGGTCCCACAAGGTGCTGCACCAGGCCAAGCTGACCGCTCAGAAACAAATACCATGATCAGCCCTTCCACTACAGAGGCCGGAGCTGCCCTCCCTGGCAATGCCGGGGTGACTGATGCAACTGGGAGGATCATACTGATGGACACTTGTTCTGTGCGTGTGCCCACACTGCTATCTGCCTGTGTGCTTTGTTCTTGGAAAGAGCGTTCTTCCATCTGCCAAAAACTGGAAAACTTACCCTCAGTTTCTAGAAACTGTGACTGCTCTTGAAAAGAAGCAYGAGAATTTCTTAACCTATCTTAAGCTTACTTGGACGGTTGGCGTGAGGCAGAATGGTATTAATCTCCAATTTGTTACTTTATAGATTCTTGTTTTAGAAAATTCATAACACTGCTGCAAATCACTAGTTATTTATTTTTAAGGAACTTGCCCTTTTTAGCGAGTTAGAATTGCTTCACACAACTCCATCTTTTCTGGCTTTGTTCCAGTTTGTTGAAATTTGTTAAGCAAATATGAAATTATTTAATATGAAAAGTGAGTTGGGGCAGACTTTGTCCCAAAAGTGAGGAAATACAGTAATCTTTTGGAAAAATAATAAAATTTCTATTGAACATATAATGAGCTATTCAACCAAACTCAAGTTGTGTATGCCACTAGCTTAGGCAAAATGATAGGATATATTCTAGCCGTACTTGTAGAGTTTCACTTTTTTTTTTATTGTACTGATTGCTGGTATCTTGTCTGAAAAGGCTTTAATATCTTTTGAAAATGATGCATTGGCTTTTAATATGTTAGTGTTTTGAATTAATTATGATGCTCCTCATCTTTTAAGAGATTCAGCTGCTGGCGTGTTATAAAGTGGGAATTGGAAGAATTAGCAAAGTATTGTTCAGCGCTCAATTGTCGTTCAAGTGCTTGCAAGTCTCGCGCTGGTAAATGCTTCTTGTGGTATCCGAGTGTGATGCTTTTGTGCCCTGTCTAATTGCACTAGACTGTTGCACTGTTACATAAAAATCTATAGGTGGCACATGAAGGCAAGACAAGTTAGCCTCTGCTAGAGGCACCAGTGATGGCAGGGAACCAAAGGCAGCAATGTGGAACTTGTATTTTCTTTCTGCATTCTGATTCCTGCAAGTGTTCTGCCTATTGTTTGCATCTAGATAGAGTGGTAACCTCACATTAAAGTTTGGGTCCCTGTTGGATCCATGTTGGTCCTGCTTCTTCAACACTGTCCTGTGCCAACATGAATTCCTTTGTTTTTCCTTTCCTCTGAAATGCCTTTTTTTTACTTTACCTTTTTTTAGATGTTTCTTAAACCAAGCAAGTTAGAAGAAAAGTGTAACAGCTGTCAACCACTACGTTGCTGATGGCCATACAGGCTCTTCTCTTTTGTGGTGCCTCTGAAGGTTTTGTTAGAGATGCTGTGTGTTTGTAAATCACCTGCTGCATTTAAATCTGAGTCATTTACTACTGGACATGAACAGAAAGGGATGCTCTTGCTCTCTGCCCCAGTAACTACCAACAGTGAGCAAAGCAAGACAGACTAGCTCTGATCAAGCTAGAAGCTGTCTACTCTCATCTTGGTGTGGTTAATTTGTCCCTCTCAAGTAGTACTCAAGTTCTTAAGCTGGTCGTGTATTTCTGATACAGTATTAAGTGTCCCAAGTCCTTGGCCAAAGCTGTGCCAACTTATACGACCTATCTGAGGTTGCACGAGGGGAATGGGACCTATAGAGGCTTTGGGTCCCATCAGAGGGTTTAGCAGTTGTTTCTCCTTGTCTGTAAGTAGTAAATGAAAGCACTAACATTTAAAAGATTGGACCAAATGGCTAAAATAGCATCCCATAACTTAACAGGTAATTGCATTAGTTTAAAGAAGTTCTGTTTCTGAAATATGCTTACGAGCACATAKTCATTCAAAGCAGGTGTGACCAAGTAAATGTGTTTTGCTCTGAAAGCAGAGCACAAATTTGTCAGTCTGTGATAAATGGGAGCGGTTTTGGTGGTAGCCAGAAGCACTATGTACCATCTGGTGAACTCCGTTTCTATTTGAGACTGTTACAATTTCATCTGATGCTTCAAGATTTGCCTATAGGGATGGTTGTCTGSCCTCCTGCTCTCGTTTTTTGAGACTTACTATTTTTAGTGATTATATGAATTTTCACCTGTCATGTTGGCTATGCAGTTTCAGGCAGGTTTGTCCACAGAAGGTCATATGGAAGACTGGCACCTAAGCTGCTAACATGCTTTTCGAGATTGTTGGAACAAATCTAGCCTTTATCTAGTAAAAAACATCTTAAAAGCATTTTATTGTGTGTGTATTTTTGAAACTGAATTTAAAATGGTGAGTGCAAAGCAATGAAAACTTGTTAACGTTTGTAGCCTGGTAGTGCTTTAGGCATGTGTGACAGAACAGAGATTGCTGGTATCAAACTGGAGTATCTTGCATTTTTATTTGCATGAACTCATTTGGACTGAAAATATATTTTATTCAGTGTCTTACTATTGAGAAGTATTTGGCACTTTGAGACACCATCCCTGATAAATGATTCCTGCAGTTATGACTTTACTGTGGAATTGCTCCTTGCTTCTTTCCATCTTGCCATGCCCCTAGCCTTGGGATGAGGCTCCTTGAGACCAGCAGAAGCTGTGCGTGGTGCTAGTATTGCTGGAAGGATGTAGGAATATTTCTTGAGGAGGTTAAGCACTGAGAGCAAGGAAGAAGTATTCTCAGGGTCTTTTAGGGCAAAGAATGCCAGTGGGATACAACCCAACCCAAAATGTTCTGCATTGGTAGTCATGCCATCAGGGTTTTGAAAGCTTCAAAAGCTCCAAGGAGCTTTGGTCCTCAAGGAGCTAATTACTTTGCTACAATTTGGTTGCTTCTGTCATATCACATTTTCCCAAGAAAGCTGAGATTACTATTATAGTTTAGATAGTGCTKTCAATGGGGAGATGCCTGGGGTGTCTTGGACCAGTGGATGTTGAGTGACATTTCTCTGAAAGAAGGTGGTGTTGGGCAAAAAGTCTGAAACAGGAATTTACACAATTATCCCTGTTCAGACTCCCCTGACTAGACTGCATTCAGACCTAATAACTAGAGTATTYGGGACATAACAGCGTGGGCTCATATAGGTCTGTTTACCACATTCATATCAAAAACTAAACAAACATTCTCTGGTAAATCCGTAAAGTTTACAGGGATAGGCTGTGTACATACATGTGCACTCATTGAATGAATTGCATTAAAARTCTTTTCATTTTCTGATAGGGATACTGCAATAATGTAAAAGGACTTTTGCAACGTATTATGATGATTATGGGGAATAACTTATGCTAAAATGCAAAGTTCCATATAATCTATCAGGCTGTGTGAGTTGCTTGACAGATGTGTGGTTTTTACCTCAGAAAACAGTGGTAAAAGGTAAAATTAGTTGATGCTTATAGGCTATTAGACAGTTTATTTTTTAATAAAACATGGATTTTCCGGTTGAATTTTGACRCTAGTTAGAGGATGAAGACTGTCCTTTATTGTTCTGCACAGTCTTGGTACAGAATAGAAAATCAAGGGTATTCTCTTTGGCTTGACAAAGGTGGATCCTAGTATCTTTAAGTCATCACATTCCTATCTGAATAGGCAATAACATTGAAATAATATTTAATTAGAGCAAAATTTYATCTAGTAAAATTTTATTTTACTTGAAAACAGTTTACTTTAGTCATACATCAGCACTATTGCCTAAGATTGGATTTTATACTGAAAAAAGTGTTTGAGATTTTATTTTCTGAAGAAAGCTGCTGATAAAATTGCATAGCAGGCTTTTTTGATGGGAACCAAATACATACAGTATCTCTACAGTTGTGTAGGTGTGTGTGGTTTTTTTTTTTAGTTTTTAATATTATTCTATGGCAGTAAATTACAATTGGGAACTTAGGAATGCAATTTGCATCCCACCTTAATTGCTTCTGGACAGCCATATATCACCTTAATCACTGCAAAAGCAAGAAAATGAAAATGCTCTGTATATCCAGTCTGTGGAAGACAGCTTGCCCAGCTAGCTTATGCTGCATTTACTTAAGTAATAATAATACATCTCTGGTGTGTCTGGGAWAATTATATTTTGTAGCATCCCATTGCTTAGTGACCTCTAATTCTTTTATTTTGTTGATTGCATGCAGACTTTGTGTTCAGTTTTATTCTTCATACAGCACACACCATGCAAATACTGCACCTTTATTTATCCTTCCTGCCTTTGTGAGGGGATTAAAATAAATAAATAAATATATATATTCATTCTAAGCACAGGTTGCTCTTGAAAGGATAGAGTGACCTAGCAATGTAAGATAGCTTCATAGTGTAACTCCTGAGGACCGATAAAGGATTGTGTGAGAACTCTTTGGACTCTAAAACTAAAAAATTGTGTGTGTGCATGTATTTTTGTGTGCTATTTTTGCTTTGTCTTGTGTCTGTGTTTTTATATTGATTCCATCAAAATTCCTGGCAAAATTGACCTTAGCTAGGAAGACTGTAACAGTGAATTTATTCTGATATTGTCAGGCTTTCTAATGCTACTTTCATTTTTTTTTTTTGTAACTTTTGTCTTTTGTAATTCAACAGCATGAAAATGGGTCAAAGTCAGCTTTAGGTCCGGTATGTTAAGAACTCTAGGGCGTTTCCACTGGATTGTTGAAGACGATGAGGTATTAGCCAAGCCAGGCTGTAATTTGTTGCAAATTACTTTAACTGATGTGCCTTAAACTTTGTGGTGGCAAGTACTTTTGAGTGACACCTCAAAAGACAGGAACTGGATGGCTCAATCAGCTAGTTGTCTTTACTTTTATGCAACATTTTCTGCAGTTTTGACATATGGTTGGTTGTATTTTTTTTTGTTTYCTTGTTTGTTTCTAGTGCAAAAGTTTTAATATGTTGAGGTTCTCCATCTGCTAGTAGCTTTTCCATTCTTTTTCCCCTTCCAATTAAATCCTCACTTGCAGGACCCCATGTGGCAGCAAATAACCAATGTCTGGCAYTGCCTCATAGTCACTGTGGTCCAAGTGGAAGGGCCAACATGCATTCACTTCCGTAGGGCAGCACACTATGAACCACTTGGCAMATGTTTGATTTTCTGAAGGGAGAAATCACTTGAAAATGACTGGAAACATATCCTTCTCATTTTGAATTCTCTGAAGGCTGTATGTGTCTGGTTCAAGATTCAGAACAAGTAGCCCAGCAAAATGAAACTATCCCACTATTTACTAAATGTACACTTTTGATGAGCAATCTTAATCTTATGCAGCCAGTCCAAATAGGGCTTCAGAAAGCTGTYGAGATCAAGTACTGTCCCTTTTGGAAACTGAGAAATGAGAAGCTCCCTGAATCCAGTGTCTTGCTCTTCCCTGTCCCTGACTTCCTCTCATGCTAACTGACCTGGGGCCTCMCTTCATGCAAATCTAGCTGCTTGTCCTGCTTTGAGGGAGAACTTCAGAAACCCATAAGGTAGTTGCACTTGCTGGTCTCCAATGGGATGGGATGTTGACCCGGATGATAACTATCTGGGACTGGGGGAAGGAATATATATATGGCAGACCCAATCCTAAGCAGTGYTAGCTTTGGTCCTTGCTGCTTGCTCAGCCCATGAGACCAGTAGCACTGCGCACTGACATCTTTGATCTGTCGTCATTCTTTTGTTTGGCCTGAACAATAAGTGGTTTACAGCAATTTTGAGTCTCAGCACATCGTGTGATGTTTGCAGGTTGCAGAGTTGCTCTGCTGCCATTCTTCTCCAGGGCRATGATAGTTCATTATAGACCTCCTACACCAAGAGGTTTTCGRAGTTATCTACTCATGTAGTCGAGAATCTGAATGTTGGCACTGTTATAGATATAATGCTTTGGGCAGTCTTGTTAATATGCATGGCAGGCTTCATAGGAGCAACTGACACATTAGATAGAAAAAGTTTCAGAGGAGTYATTAAATGTCTTAATATGTTAATGATCTGTGTACAGAAGAGTCCCTCAGTAGTCACTTACAGGTGTCTTAAGGGTCTTAGTGTAGGGAAAAATGGATATAATTCCTCCTCCACTCTTTCCTGAAGTCATAGTACTACTCTTTAATGTGAAATCACATAGTGACATTAAATTATGTGAAATCTCATGTAAAAGGCAAAAATGCAACATTGGCAAAAAGTTTTGGCGCGTAATGCAAGTTTTTGAGGGATTGCAACTTAATATGGAGTGAGATGTTGTAGTGATGGAAAGCTTGCAGATTGTTTAAGATGATTTTTTTATTTCTATTATAGGTTTTGTAATGAAAGAATGCACATGAAATAGAAGTAGGTTTTCTGTTCCCTTACTTTCTAAGCAAAATGGGAGACAAAAGTATTAAGAGAACTGAATTTATAACATAAAGCTTTYTAACTTTTGCAAAAAATAAGGTATTTTTGATCAACATTTCTATGAGAATTGCCAGTAGCTTTTTCTTGTACACAAGACACTAGAGATTATTATATTGGAGACTAATAATCCATTAACTGTGAGATCAGTACTAATCTCAAATTATGTGGGAGAGAAAATGAACAGTGAAATGATAAATTTTGTGGATGTTCCATAAGTTAATCAGTATATTTGACTACTAAACTTGGTAGAAGCAGTGGCAGGAGAATCTCGTGAATCTTATGGACTGGTCAGTTACAAATGAAGAAATTCAATATTAATAGCTGTAAATTATGCAAGTGRTGAAAATATATATTCAGAATTAGAAACCTTAGGTTAGTCAGGCATGTCCTTGGAAACCTGCATGGAAGATATAACAAAATAGCACTATTGCTCTACATAAATTGAGTGCACTGGCTTCAGAAAGGACATAGTAGAAGCAGAGGAGATAAGAGAAGGGGGTGAGAATGCTCTCATGTAAGTAGAGATTAAACAGTTCCGGTGAGCAAAAAGCCACTGTAATGGAGACAGCAATAGAAATGAAGTGAGGAATGAAAATGGGGCTCACTGTCCAATGTCTCTCACAGTAGAAGAGTTGAGGAACACCTAATTGAATGTATTAGGTTGAAGGTTTAAATGCTTTTTTGTCTCTCCCTTTGGCTCTGGGGAGACCTGGGCTGTGAAAGGATGAGGCACTGTGTTGCAGCTAGGGCTGTGCTCCTTTGGGACCCCTGTTTCCCAAAGGATCCTGGTGAAACAAAGTTGTCTGGGCTGCAGCCTGCTTTGTCACCTGGTGAAGACTGATGTGGGATGCCCATTTCCCTCCTTTGCCCCAAAGCAGTCTTGCAGCTAGGTGAGTTCAGGGAGCTGGTCYTGGCTGAGGATCACAGTTCTGAAATGCAGTGATAGGATATAGCCATTGGTGAACTTAGCTACAATTTAATGTTGTGGTCTTTGAAGAATCTAGTGATGATGGATACTGTTTCCATCAGTTTCCTAACAACCTATCATGGAGAAGGTGGTTGTATGTTTTAACTTCCTGCYGGGATTGGTCTAAGTTAGCACTGGCTGCTTTATTAACAAGGAAATGTAAGAATTATCATATGCTGTGTAAACCCTTGGTGCTCCTTGTCGCGAGGAACTTTTCTGATTCTGAAGGAGTTTCACTTCCTTCAGGCATATCTGCACAGAACTGGTGGAGGAATAAAAACCATCAAATGACCAGCTTTGGCTATCTTCTCAGGGTTTTAATTCTTATGACTTTATTGAGCAATGAAATTAAAAGAAAGATGCAACTTCAAGTACTTTGACAGAACGGACATGATGTGGAATATCTGTCTTTAAATGARCTTTGTACTTCACCCGTGTCACTGGTTTCAGGCAGCAGGGTTGAGCTGCAGAGCGTGAAGAAGACTCGGAGCAAGCAGGGACTAGTTTCTTTCCCTCAGAGTCTGTCCCTCCTATTTCTTTGTCTGATTTACCTGAGGCACGTCTAAAGTAACAGCAATATTGAGCTGCTGTTTTCATTTCTTTTTTTCCTTCCGTCTCTCCTGAAGGTTTCCATGGCTTGAGGTAAAGCTACACAGGAGGAAAAAAATAAGGAAAAGTAAATCTGGAAAGAGCAGGAGTGTGTCTCTCTTTCTAGGCATTTCTATATATTAATCTGAAGTTAATATATTGTGGTGTTTCTCTGCTTTGTCTTGTTTCAGGCACTATGGTAACCAAAAAATGGAATATGAAATGCAATATGAAAAATGAAGTCTTAAGTTGGCCTAGTTATTTTGAGAACTGCAACTAAGTCTTACTCATAGTAATATTTTATCCCATGAATTTTAAAATTAATTTTATTCCTTGGTTATAAAGTCTGTTAAGAGAATATGTGTTTTTTATAGAGGTGTATAAGCTAGCTTTTGAGTGACCTTGAGCAGAAGTTTAGATGATACAATGGGATTCAAGGGAACTAAAAATACACAAAACAGATGACACCCCATTCCAAACTTTAGTCTGTAGGTAAAAGGAGCAATGAATATCAGCTTATGTAGATAGTTCTGATAAGTCTACTGCATCTAGCTGCTGCTTCTAATATTCTTAAAACTTTTGTGTGCCTTATAAGGGCTATATTTTGTGGCACAGTATATTAATTGTCTGAACACAAAATTGTCATAGCTTGGCTGCTTCATTTTCAATTTAGAAGGTTATAGCTAATCTTTGCATGTAGCTGCTTAAATTTGCATGCAATTTTCATATGACTTTACATTGTATTTATATATACTTATACATGTCCACTTGGACTGCTACTTTTCAAAAAGCTGCTGAAAATTAATATTAACAATTTTTCAACAATTGAGTCCCTTTATTTAGTCTGTGGGCAAGTGTTTAGAGTTCTTGGAAGAGGCCTGCTTATTTAGGTTGCGTGGATTTCACGCATCACATAGTGGATTTTTTCTGTTTTTAAAGATATATTTCCTGGCTACTTTTTATTAAAAATCTATTTAGTGTTGTGTGTTGTAAAAGGTCAGCTACCATAACGATTTTCTTGAAGCAGCTGTTGGAAAAACTGGGTTCTTCAAGGATTGATATCAGAAAAGGGAATTTTTCAAGAGCAGGCAGCTCATTAAATAACTGTATTGAGCTTAAAATAGTACTTGAATTATTGGAAAGTGTCCTGCTTGCTTAAGGAACAGACAGGAGCACTGGTAGATTGAGACACATTTGCCTGTTCTCATGGGCTGTGTGCTTTAGGTGCAACTTGGAGGGAGGTTAGTTATGTCTTTTGGCAACTGTATGAGGGGCAAGAGCCTCCTTCCTAACCCTCTCAAAGTAATTTTATCCAGCTCTGAAGGAAGCGGTTCTCGTCTCTACTTTCCCATCCATCTCTCTGAAATGGAGACAGAYAATTCCCAAATCTTCCCTAGCAGTAGAGAGTTGGAGCTGGTAGGCAGGAAATTATCAGAGTGGCCACCTCTCTTGTCCTGGCAGCTCCTGACTTCRTTGCTATCGGAGAACCCACCAGGAATGACAGAATTAAAGGTTATTCTCCTTTTAATGAACTTTTTCAGGGACACATCCATTGGGACTGATTCTTCTTTGGTGCCTTTCAGARTAGCTTAGGGAAATAACCAATTTCCTATTAAGGTGGGGAAACTGAGGTGAGAAATAATCAATGGGAAAAAAAAGCTCATGTTTATGAAATGCTTTAGTATTTTCAGTTTCCATTTACAAGCAGAGAAGTTCAGTTGTGATAACTAATTTTTGTATCTATAACTGCAGGTGAAATTGGGCTGTGGGAAGTGGCACTAAGTGCATGCATTTGCACTGAACAGCTCTATGAAATACCATGTGGCTTTATGAATCAGAAAAATATAACACAATGCTGCTTTAATTGGATGCAGTAAAATTACAGACTACCCAGATTGTTCATTTTGTGTTAAATTGCATGAGGCTGGAAAAGGTGTTTCAAAAGAAAATTGGCATAAATCCCTCTACCCTTTTCCTGAAAAATGCAGCACATTAGAGGCTGTCAAGTTTTTATTGATTTCTGTGAACTTTGATGTGGTTTAGTATTCAGACCACTTGGAACTCTCGTTATCTGTTAAATGTTCTCTAACTGCTGCCACTCCTAACACTGAAAATAGGGAGCAAATGCTTGAAGGGGAAAGGAAGGGGCTGAAGTCAAGCACTTCTCGGCATGACCTGAGCTTGCTTTCTGTTCCCTTTGGCCTCTTGCATAGAGTTTTAACTGACCTTTATGGGAAGCCTACCTGAGCCTTGTCTTGGCTTACGCTAGCTGGCCTGAATTACTTAAAAGAACAACCTAAGATTGTAAGGCAGTTTATGACTTTAATATGAACCACTAAATTCTTATAAATAGGCAGTAGCCTGCAGGTTTTTCACTTATAAATTGCTAACACTTCTCTAAATTCAAAGGCAATAGCTTTCTTAAGGATTAAAGTATTCCTATAAAAGCTCCTTTTCAGAGAGGGTGCTAGCAGTGGAAAGGAAATGGAGGGGAAGGTGGCAAAGTGTCCTGCAAGGAAAGAGGGGAACTGAAGCGTTGGACTAGAGCGTGGTGTATTGGCCAATCTTTGCAAAAAGCCTTTTTCAGTTGTTTATACATATTCAGTTTAACCAAAGTCTCAAATTGTTATGTTGGCTAATAGATTAATAAATTCAGACTGTGTTTTCATATGTGGAATTGTCTGGATGCTTCTCCCTGCTGCACTCATGCTGCTGTTTAAAGCCACTCTATAATCAAGATCACTGGAGTCATTTTGCAACACACTGTCTTCCACTCGCTGCTACTTACACATTCAGGGGCTAGCTTAGTTATTTAGATGTCACGCTACAGTGCAATTGTGCTCAACTGGGTATAAATGATGCATTTTAAGCTCTTACATCAAAAAAATTACCTTAGCGAAGGTCAGGCAAAGCAGACATTCATGTGTCACGCTGCCACTGTGACTTTGTTACCGCACACGGTGCCTCAATGTTGAACGCTGGGGGAATATTGGGAAAATATGTGGTTATTACTCAGGTGCCAGAATAACACCCTTCTTCCYGCTCGGCCGCCTCCTGCCACATAAACACCAGCTGTTGCAGCGGGCTGCGGTGGCTGCCCGGGGTGCCAGCTCCGTGCTTAGGASCGGTGTCCAGGAGGGCACCGAAACGTGGGAAAAACACTGAGCAGGAGAAGGACCGGCGTGGAGACCTCGGTGTCTTCTCTGGAGGCTGCAGGCTGCACTGGCCCACGCTGGGCGATTGCTTGGATGCCTTGGAGCAGGGAGAGCCCAGCAGGGCCGGGGCGAGCGTGGAGCTGGGCTCYGCTCCCGGCCGTTTGGGTGGCAGGCTGGCGCTTGAGGAAAGCTGGTGTTGCTGGTTTTCAGCTAAATAAATATCATTCAATTAAGGGTTATTTTATTCGCTGTTTGAAACACATTGCCAGCTTTTGCAGTCCTGATCCAGCAGTTCAACTCCGTCTCTTTTTTTGGTCTTGGCTGCTCTCCCGGAGATCATTGGGAAACGCTAATACGGTTTAGTGAGTTTAAGTGCTCGTGGTGGCAGGCTGGCGTGGCGCTCTTGGAACCAGGAATTGGGAGCCTCGGAAATTCTGCCCTAAGAAAACATAAGAGCCAGTAACTGAAATATTATGAGGTCATTCCATGCTAGTGATCTAATGCTTTATATCATTAAATACATGCTTGCTTACAGTATTAAGTCATTCATATGTTGAAAAATAGTGTTCTTTAACACTATGTACAACTACATAAATATAYTGATTATGAAGAATATTATGGAAAGGCATGATAAAACTAAGGAAAGGTATTTTTGGTAGGTAGCTACTGTCTTTGTTTAAAACCTTTCCTTTATATTTTGAAGAAACATGTAAGCATCTGTGAATCCTCAAAACATAGCCCAGTGTGATGAATTATGCTTCACTTAAATTGGAAGTAATTAATGYTTTAACTGATTAAGCTGTCTAAGGCTTATAATAAATTGTAAAAATAATCATAAAGCACAAGATGACTCTGACATTGTTCCATTGTCTCAGCATGCTGTGCATATTTTTCATACAGAATTTTATTATTTGCTATGCTTTTAGGAGTGTGTGTGTGTTTCTTTAGGCTGTTAAGTATTTGCTTACAGTGYTGAGTAAAAGTATAAGATGAGAATCTGGCAAGAATGCAGTCTAATTAAATAACACAACCATGTAATAACAAAACAATAGCTGATTACTACTATTTAATAAGTATCTAATTTTCTAAAATGGTGATTCTAAGCTTGTAACTTTTTGTAGGATTTATATCAAAGCTTGTGCATGCTYGGAATTTCTTGAAATACTTTTTTCTGTGACAACTGTGCTTTTCTTATTCAAGTCTCCCAAAGTATGTTCACATTATTTAAGAATTTGAAATTCTTATGACATGCACTCCATACTTCATGCTCTTCTAATGTGAGCAATATGAAAATGTAACTGTATCCATATTTTTATATATATATATTTGAGTACTGATAGAGGCAACTTGGAACAGTTTCTTCAGTCTTGTTCTGTAGGACAGATTATGTATAGTCTTGGACATATGTTTAATGTCCATATGTTGTTTTTGAATTCRGGAGTCTGTTCTGAATTTTCCTAGCTTGTAAATCTGCAGCACCAAAATAGCAAAATCACAGCCAAGCAGTGTTAAAATAATTGATGGTGGCCCAGGTGTGGCTTCTGTCTCCCAGTTCTGTTCAGGAAGGGTTGTCCTCTCTGCAGCCCCTGCAGCAGTGTTGGCACTGCAGCTCGGGCTAGCAGGATGTAACAGAGAAATGTGGGCTCGTTTGGGTTCTCGCTCCCCTCTGGTGTGTAGTATCAAACCAAGAGCCTCTCCAGTGAGAGAGGCTTGCATCTTTTCAGGATGCAGTGGTATAGTTAAGGTTAAATTGCCCTAAAAGGCACATCTGGAAGCAAATCTGCTTTATGAACTGCATTAGCTGCAATACCAATTGTAACTGTAGCGGAAGAATTGGTGTGAGGGTGTAAATGGATAAAATCCCCAGCTCCTTTCAGAGGYGAGCACACCACATTCCTGCTATTGGGAAATTATTCAGGAAAGTCCTTGGCTTTTTTTCTTCTATGAGCTTGCTCCGGGGCTGGTGATGTTAGTGTTATACCCTCTCTCCRGGTGGTTGTCAGTGAAATATAGTAGGCTGTTGACTCGTTTCCCAACGGAAGTGATAAAAGCCAGGTTATTTCTAAGGCTTAAAATTAGAGTTGACAAAAGTCTTGGCAAGGTACAGCGGAGCGATGCAAGCAGGCAGCTCATGCTCCAGTGCTACCAAACAGTGGAGTTAGTGCTACCAAAGCAGCCATTTGGCCATGCTGAATCTCCATGTGMTTCAGCTAACCTTTTTTGCAGTCAGCCCTCTTAAAAATGAGGTAGAACAGCAYGAAGTCAGAGGGCTCATTCTGATCCTTGCTTCTCACCTTGCTTAGAATAAACAGTGTTCATTGTAAATCGAAATTGATATGGAAGGCGTTTTTACCCTCCTGGCAGTAATAGCTGTAATAAGCATAACACATAATAGTAATCATAATAAACAGCAATGATTAAAAACAAAAATTGAATGAATCCTACCATCCTGGAAGTCCTGAGGTGTGCAGAGCTGTGTTTTTATAGAGAGCCTGCAAAACACCTGGAAACATGTGTCTGCAACGGGCTCTCTAGGGAACTGATGGAAGAGGTTAAGCCTTTTTCTATCTAAACTGACATGTTTTTCCACAGAATGGTTGAGTTTCAATGACTACTTTTTTTTTTTTTTAAATTAGAGGATGAAGAAAACTTAATGAAAGCAGTATTTGGGATACTGATGCTATTTGGAAGGATTCCGCAGTGTTGGAGACCTCTGGACAGGCTAGTGAGGTAGAAGAGTTTCCCGGAACTGTTGATTTGCAATCATGGTCAGGGGAGCTACCCGGGTTTTGAAGGAGGGCTTTGAGTTTGCCTTGTCATTTGATTTCTTTTAGAAAGAAGATTATGGGCAGGACAACAGTCATTTTGATGTGATTTGTAAGATAASTTATTTTTGCCAAGTGTGTTCTCTTACCAGCCTGCTTTTTTAGGCTTTTTTGGACTTTTTGAAATTTGCTTGTCTAGTTGTATATGGGCAGAACTTAGGTCTAAACACAAGTGCTTTCAGAAGTTGTTCATTGATGGCTTAACATTCTTTCTGCAGGAAATAATCTCTTCAGATTAATGTAAGATAAAATATTTTTGTTACCTTTTTTGTCTTTTTTGTATCTTTCATCTTTTAAACTTTGATTAGTAATCAAAACCCGCCAGAACTAGTGAAAAACCACCGTTTTTCATGCATCCTTCCACTGGCAATGCTATCACAATAACACTAGTCATAACCCAGCACAATTTTACCACAGAAGTACCAAATCCTCACTCTTTTTAAAGAGAAGTTGCATTCAGTTCCCTGACATTTTAAAGCAAATTGTATTCCTGTTTTGTTCTTCCCCCATTACTATAATAGCTAAACCCATCAACTCAGTTTCAAGAATATATTTAGCTGACTGATTTAACCTAATTTCCTCATTGAGCATGCACTGGGATCAAAAGGCAAATCAACAGCACTCGGATATCTTCAGGATCATTTCGGTTCCTGCTCCTGCCCATCAGCTGCCTTTAAAATACAGTGAGCGAAGACGACAGATTTCGGTATGTAAAGGCATTATATTGAATCCTTAAAGCTATTAAAGGTAAATATTCTATTTATTTTAAATATGCAAGGAAACTCTTGTTGATGCTGTTGTCTCTGGTCTGTTTTGTGTGCCATGTCCTGCTAATTCACTTGCTTGAACAGGAAAATACATCCAGGTATTGCACGACTCGTTTCCTACTGGATCCCTTCCTTGAGGGCTTTTAGGACTCGTGCTGCCTAGAGCAGCAGCTTCGTGGTGTGGATGTCGGAGGCTCTTAGGAGACTTCATGGAGCTTGTTGTTTGGGACTTTGATATATGACTTGGTGCTGCTCAGCTCAGTGAGTGCCCTTAGCTTCTTCTCTGACAGCGCTGAGCAGAGCTGTCAGTGTGGTCGGGCTGTGTGCATTTGCCTCCAGTTCCACTGGCCCCATGTGATTATTTTTGTTGTTTACTGCACTGTATGTTTGTTTTTCCTGTGAATGTCTCGTCTGGATCCTGCCTCTTTCTAACAGTGACCTGGGCAAGTGGCAGGCGAAAGCTGTGTTTTCTGGTATCTGCCCCTTCTGCCCTGGCATGTCCTGGGGGCYGTACCTGGGCTTTCTCAGCACTCAGCTCCGAGTATAGATTTAACAATTCGCATGAGTATTGTAGTATTCTTTATTTTAAAATTGGAAAATTTAATTAAAATATTTTCTTATAGTGAAAAGAGATCCCATTGAAATGGAGAATATTTTCTTCTGAAAAGTCATTCTTCCTCATTATAAAGGAGAAGATTAAATAAGCTTGACTGACCCATTGTCTGTCTTTGTTAGTGAGATGTATGTGGTTACACTTGCCTGTARAAGTTCAAGCCTGTCTTTTTGGAAGGACTTAAGACATGATACAGGATCATTAATCCCTGCAATGTTCCTGTGAGATTAGAGTTTTTTTAATGCTTATTGCAGTCCTATAAATTTTAGGAGCATCTACACTTTGCTTCCCGTAATAAGAGTGCAGCTGTGAAGCSTCCTGTCCATCCACACATGTGCTTTGTGGGCTGTGGGTGAGCAGAGCGGGCCGCGTATTTGAATCACTGACAACACACGAAAAACTAGCACTAAAAGGGCCTCTTGTTTGACCTGAAACAGCATGCTCAGTTCTGTGCTTGTGAATTTAAACCAAAAATGTCAAAATATTTAATTTTGAAAATGTCATAATGACATGCCTCCTTTTTACTCCCTCTCCCCAGCTTTTTATTGCCTGAAAGAGCTCAACATTTCAACCCAAATGTGCACATAGCTCCTGTCAAGCTAAAATCTGGATGTCCTTGAACTTAGAAAATACATTGTAGGGAGTATTTTCACAGCTGAAAGCTCCTTATGGTGATACTTCAGAGAAACTGTAGGGCTGAATTGTGCTAAATTGGAGAGGGTTTTCAGCTGTTTGTGGGTCTGGATTCTTAATCTGCAAATATTTGAGCGCTTTCTTTCCTGTTCTCTGTGTGTTGAACATCTGTTGATCCAGTTTGGGAGGGTGGATTGCCTAAATCCAGTGAAGTAAATTAGTTACCAAAGTGCTAGGAGATGTTTTTGCAATCTGATTTTTTTTCCAAGTGAGATCAGTTTTACCATGCTGGAGTGGGTAGATCTGCATGTTTATTAAAACTGAAAATATTTTCAAACTGTAAGTCTCTCATATGCTTCAATTCTTGGCGAAAACCTCTTTAGTCTTTATGTATGAATGTAACTGAAATGTGCAAAAACCTTTGGCATCGTCAATCCTTGACTAACTGCCTATTTTTGAAAGCAGCCCTTTCGAGCTCTCTGTCTCGTGCTATGCCAGTACTTTTTAGAGATGACCGTAGATTTCCCTCTCAAAACTATTTCCAAATAATAACAGTGATAGAGGCAAATAAAGATTTTGTAACTCCCAAGTTTAYTCTTCAGAATTTACTGTTGAGTTCTTTTTAAGACTAATCACTTCRCTACAGTCCTGATTCCTGTGGATTGCTAATAGTTGTTTTTCCTTTGTGAGCTAATACTAAGATACGTCAAAATAAAATTTTCATCCACACATAGAATGTTTTCTCAAGGTTAACCTATGTTAAAATCAGTGTTTTACTTTATGTGCTTTCTCTCACTTTTGGTYCTGATCAGAAATGGCATGCCTAGGGTACTTTGAATTATAACTCAGTTAAACTTCTTTATTTTTAATGCTGTTATAATACCTCTTTTTGGAAAAGTGTACCACTTTATTTCACTGTTAAAATGTTTTAAAGTCTGCTTGAAAAGCAAACTCAACTATTTCTAGATATTTAGCTYATTTTCACCAATAAAACATCAGAGCATGTAATACTCTGCTTGTGAATTCGGTCGCTTTTTCTTTTCTGTGTCACTTAAAGAATAYGTTTGAGCTTCAAAGGTTTCTTGATGGAACAAGGTTATGGAAAAATGAAAATGACCTGTTAATTGTTTACATTAATAGAAAAAMAGAAATGGGTAGAAAAGAACCTTGAGATCACATACTGCGTTGCACTTGCACAGCTCTTCCATGTGCTCCTTGTGCTTTCCTTGTCCCCTGCTACCCCTTCACCAGTATCTAAAGGCCATTGAATGCTTTGGGCTGCAGGGAGTGTTAGGTGAATGCCTTGTCCAAGCAAACCCTTGCTTGAATTTCCTGCCAGCTCTTCTGTATTTCCTCATTGGGAATTGTTGTCCAGCTCTATCTGCTTGAGCCCTGTGGCCCCATGAAACAGTGGAGGGGACTTGGGGCTCCTGCACCTGCTGTGTTCCAAAATGGTTAACAAAGAACCCATGSCCAGAGGAAAAGGGGAGTCCTTGACTCATGCTCATCTGCCACAGCTGGGTKTTTGGACATTTAGAGGCACCTGGAGTACATGTACTGTGTAGGATGTGTGTGTGTGGCATTGTTCCCCTGGCAGCAGGAAATTGTGAAGGACAGAGGATCTTGTGAATTCAAAGGAGAAGTTAAATAGCTTCCATGCACGGACCATGCATATATGTGCTGTGGACAGGTATCCAGTGCCTCAAAAACCAGACTCAATTATTTTMAAAAAGTATTTAATATTTGATTTTGTTATTCATATAGACATCTATATATTGTGAGTATATGCTAACAATACAAACACTAACAAAGTAAAAGGGCTCACCCAATGTACAGCCTTAAAGCACGGTGAGGACCTTTCAAATATTTCTGTATTGGTAATTATATTGGAAAAATTCTGTCAAATTCTAAGACTGAGTTAAAAGCACATCTATTTTTTTTCTTTGCACAGCTTCTGCAGTCAGTTTAACAGAATTGTTTTTTCCAAGGGCAATGAAGGCTTACCTTTAAAAGTATTGGACTTCAAGTGATAAATTGCAGACAATTGGGGCTACCAGATCATTAGGATCCCTTATCTAAATTGTTTACATGTCAAGTTTCCTTTGTAGCACTGAATAATTTGGATAAATGACCCTTCAATTGGTAATTGCATTTCCTTAACAACAGTTGGATGATGGTACATAAAAAGTAATAAAAGCCTTCAGCAGTGCCCTTTTCTGGAGCTTGTCACAGTCTCTACCTCTGATAGTGTCTGACACTTATTACTCAAGTCATATTTCCCTAAAAACCGTGGCTTTATCAAGGTTCTGTCTAAAGCTATACTACCTTTAAGTGAATTGTGCGGTGGTAAAATCAAACTGTATTTTATCTCTACTTTTAATGTTAAAATTTATTTTGTGGAAATATAGCAGTTCTCAAATTTTCTCAAGAAGCTATGATTGCACACCAAATTTTATTTTCTTAATATTTAATATTATTATTATTATTTATTTAATACCTAAGTGGAATAAATGCTGCTTTATTTGTATGTGAACTGCACACTCTGTGTGTTGTCTAAAGCTCAAATGGGACCAAAGTTGCTGCTGACAATACTGGGATTTTTGCTGGCCTAGCATTTTGAGATTAGGCCTATGATGTGCAAATATTGTGTGGTACAGAAACATGCAAAATAGAGTAAATAGCATATAACTTGCTATGAGGCCTTTTTAATAAATAATTTCTGTCCCTAATTCACACGCAGCTAGAAGAACTCAATCTGCCCTTTGAAATAGACTAGTCACATCTATGTTGCTTCCCAAGACCCCTGAAAGCATTTAAAGGATAGACGTCACCCAGAGGGCAAATTCCTCATTCAACTCTGATTTTTTGCTTGTGTCATAGATTATATTTTAAATTGTGATTTTTTTTTTTCTAATAGGGAAAGAGAGGCCTATTTAAAAAGCAATATAACAAGAGAGATAAGTTAAATAAGAAACACACATTTGGGATCTGAATCTTTCCTGAAAATTTCTCAAATAGTTGTCATATTAATGCCATTTYTATGTTGTAAATGAAGAAAAGCTGATACTCCAACATCTAATTGCTATTTACTTGTATTTCCCATCAGTCATCCACTTATGTTTTGGTTTAGCTTCTATTTGCAGTCTATCTTTCAAGAATGCAGGAACATTAATGTGGTTTTATTAAATGTTTCTTTACTCGGGTTTTAGCTGGCTTTCTGTGAAATGCCTGGTGGTGCGTAATTCTTGCTAGAAGTGATTCATAGGTCAAATACTTGTAATTATTGGTGTCCAGTAATGCCATGGCAGTAATCCAGGATTATCTGCCACTTGTTTGTCTTGGATAGCAAAGATCTAATATTTCTGCAAAATCTGTGTGCGTGACCTCATTTTATCACTTAAAGTAATTTTATATGGTCATCTTGTGTGCCTATGTGCTTTCTTTTAGTATCTCCTTCTGTTTTAACTCTGCCAGTCTTCAGATTGTGTATATCTCCTAGTCTTACAYTGGGAAAACAAAACGTGTTACCATACCTCTAAAAACCATAATTAATAATAATAATAATACCTGTTTCCTTGAGGTCAAAGCTGCTGAAAGCTGGTTAACTCTTGATCACACATGCCTTGATATGTACTGGGTTATGTTTAATTCCCTTCACTAATATGCAGGGTCAAATCCTTGTTGTAGCAGTACTGGCCAGACTTTCTGATTTGGTTTTCACTATATTGGAAAATTGATTTGGATATATGAGTATATGTATGAGCTACAATATGAGCTGCTTCATCTTGAATAAAAGCAGCATAATATGAAAGTATTAGATATTTTAGGATCCTCATACATCAATTTTCAGTTTCTGAGTTCTGCATGTTGTTTTCACTTCTGCAAGATTTATTAACTGTGATTATACTTGCTAAGTGCTTAGTAGACWTTTGATTGCTGCAAAGAAAATAATTGTGCTAGGTAAGAGAAATCAAAGCCTTCCTATTTTATGAAAGAACCTAGGACTCTTGATTGCAAAACTCCGAAAAATGCTCTTTATCAAAATAAAACCATAATACATCTTAGAAAGCTGGATGCTTCAGCAGTTTCTTAAGTACAAATCTCACCAACAAGCAATAAATAAAAACGGTGTGAATTGTTATCCTCTCCTTGAGGGCCATGTAATTTTCAGTTTGTTGCCACACAAACAGTATCACTCTTTATTGAGAAGATGTGTTATTTAGTAGACTATATTTAAGTTAGATATGTCAAAATCATATGGTTGATTGAAAGTAGTGTTGTGAACTGTAGTATTTTGAAGACTGTAATGAATAGTCATTCTCTAGCTGAATTTTTGTAGTGTTTTTTAGCAATACATCAATATCTCTCTTCTAGATTATTTTGACTTAATAAAGAAATTATATATTTGGAGAACAACTAATTTTACCTGCCTCTTAATATGTGAAGTTTTAACAATTTCCCTAGAAACATGGCTGGAAACAGTGTTCTTAGCATTGGCATTAAAATGTCAGTGCACCAACTGTTCAGAAAGCTGGTGTGTTTCATGATGCAAATATTGCCAACTTCTGAGTCAARTAGGTATGCCAAATATGCTCTTTTTATCTTCATTGGCTTTCAAATTTCACCAGAAATAGTTGACTACCATTTTATGTATTTATTTGTACTGTTGATTTATAGGATACTCTGCCTGCCCCAAAGGTTTAAAAGAYGTTAAAAATTTCCTATCATTTTCAAAACAGGAAAGTGCAGGGCAGTACCACAAGCAATGGGAAAGTTGGACTCTGAGTGTTTTTAGGAAGAGTCACTTTGTTATTCTTTCCCTGAGAGAACTTCTCTTTAGTGCTTGCTGTTCATGGGGACCTGGCAGGCGAGGTGAGCTGCTCGGTGCTCCAGGGCCTGTCTGCTGCTCATAGGGGTGTTAGTGAACTAATGCTCTTGTGATAGGAATCAGAGTGAATGAAGACAAATTGCTGGACCTCATMACAAATGTGTTTCTGGGGTGCAAAAATTTTTATTGATTTATTCCGGAGGTATATGACCTGGGATAGAGACTGGTGGCACTATTTTGAAACCCTCTCAATCAGTTCTAAGACTTCTGTGAAATTACTTAATATCCCTGTTGCTCCAAATAATTGGACCCAGATTTACATACAAAAAGACCCTTTAACAGAACAACAAAATTCTTCTCCTTTTTAATGTCTAATTCTTTCTAATTGCTTTCTTTTTAATTGAAGTGTGAATTAATTTGTCCCACTTAAGTCATGGTAATATCCTGAGCTCTTTGTATTTTCTAGGTGTACTCTAATATCCCATTTTGAAACACTGAAGAGATAAGAGAATATAATTAATGCATTGTGATCTTCATCAGCACAGATTTTAAATACATTTTAGGGGTTGCTTTTTGCCTTGCCAYGAGTTAACCTATAAATAGTTGCAAATGCAAATCTTCTCTGTCTCTGTTTTTGCTTGATTTCTCATTCCAGTGGTTTTCTTTCAGGCAGCTCTCATAAATATTCTGTAATAGATGAAAATATCCTTGAAGAGCAAATGCATTTCTAACGTGTTGTAAATGTCAAAGGAAGGAGAGAGGTAAAAATTATCTCTGGATCTCTTATTTCCCCTAGAAAATACTAGAATAAAATTCCCCAGAGGGGAAGAAGCTCCTAAGGAGCACTGATAATGCTGTTTCAAGACATGTGATCTTTGAGATCTGCTGGGTGTTCGGGTTTGTGGAAGGCTATATCTGATTTATTCAGTTACTTGTTGTTCTAAGTGCTGCCTGACTTCAGAATTCTTCTAAGGCTGTGRAAGAGCTGGAAGCTAAAACTCCATTTTCCCTTGAGTCTCCTTTCCCAACCTTGACCTGTGCATCTAATTCCAGCAGGTTTTGGGGCATTTTCTATTGTGGGGAGGCCCATAGCCATGCTCTTTCCTTCCTTATCCTTGAGATATGCGTATCCTAATAGGTAGGAATACACAAAAAGAGTAATCAATTAATTGTGTTCTGTATTAGCTGTATTATGTATAGTGAATTGTTGCAGCTCCCTACRAATTGTATACAACTTCTTGATTACCATTTTATATAATTTTAAATGGATTGTCAAATACTTATGTTTTTAATCTTTATCAAAAACTGCACACTTATAACAGTTGGAGCTTACCAGAATTCCTCCTGTCTCTGAATAAAATGTGCTGGAAGGGCTTTGAAGATTGGAGAGAAACGATGACTGAGTAGTTTGGTGACAGCTGGGCAGCAGTGCAGCTGAGTAAACTAGAGAGATGGGAGACAAACTGGAGAACATCCGTAGTGCTAAAGARAGCTTGGAGTGCTGGAATAAATAAAGGGTAAGTGGAAAGGTGGGCAAGCAGGCAGGAGGAGGTAAAGTTTACCAGTTGTCTCTTGTAATGAAATGTCTTGTGCCTGTGTGCTGCATTGAAGAGGTAGAAAGTATCAGAAAGGTGGAATTGAGTGTAATAAAATCTAATATGTAGCTAGGAACGTATGAAAATAGGGAAGGCTTTATGTGTCGGGATGCTTTATCTTTTCAAATATTTTCCAAGAATCTGTTGATACCATTTTTAATTCTGATGGCCACAAGAAGTGAACTTTCACAGGTTATTAGTATAAATGTTCTTCACACCTCGTTACCTCTGGGCAATAGTAAAATCAAGGACAGGTAGCAATGTCCCCAAGGCTTTACCGAAATGGAGTTTTCCTTCAATAGTTAAATGTTTCACTTTAATTTGGAATTAACAATGCTCAGTATCTCTTGAGACATAATTTCATTTTCTGGTTTTATCTACGTCCCCTAAAACATGGAAATATTTGCATTACAAGACATAAAAATACAAAAGAACAAGAAAGTACAAGGCTGAATTCTGAAGGTGTCTGTTCTACTCCTCAGTAGGAGAAATAGGGTCCTGAAGGAATGAGATGAACTGAGTGGGCTAAAATAAATTGTGAACAATGACAGATTCAATTAGAAGAAACCTGAAACAGCAAAGTGGTTTAAATGSACTGTTCTGGGATTCAATACCAAAATGCTCTGAAAAAGTCTTGGGCATGCAATAATAAACTGATAGTAGCATGAATATTTCTCTCTCTCATCCTCTCCATGTAACTTGTTTCTTGTGATGCTCTATTCGGAAACCTGCCTTCAGCCTGCCATAGTCAGCCAGCCCTTTGGGTTCCTGCTGTATTTGTTACTGTTGTAGGTTATAGTGTAATTTCCCAAAGCCAAGGGATGCAGTTTTAAGCACTGGGAAGTTGATCAGGAGTCATACGTGTGTACATTTCACTGTTCTAGGCATAGAGGTTTAAAAAGTAGATGCAAAGAACTGCAGAAAAGAGTTCATCTGTTGAAGACGAGGCAGAGAGGATGGCTTTGAAAGGAGGTGCTGCTGGTGGTAACTCTTTTGTAGTATCTTAGTTAGCCTGGGCAATGGAGAAGAAAAGACAAGTATATGCTTTTCAGACCGTTCCTTCTTAACTTCATTTTTCCTCAGTAAAACATCAGTAAAAGCCATTTCATATAAACATACTGTGTTTAAAAAAAAAAAAAAAAAAAACCCAAAAAACCCCCTCTTATTTCCAAAACTGACCACGATCTGCAAACTGTAAGAATGCTGATGTGCAGACTTTGGGAAATTACCTTGTAGCTCTCTTGCCTAAATACTCTTGGCTAAAGATTGATCTTCTTTCCTAGTGTTACCCGTAGATTGGAGCAGTTCTTGTCATAGTCTTTACCTAAATAAGTCTAGTGGCGGGGGAAAAAAAAAAGAAAAAGAAAACAAGGCTTGAGAAAACAGTCTTTTTTTTTTTTTTTTTTTTTACCAAAAAATACTTTTGAGCTCATTCAGGATATCAGATACTTGGACAACCTGCAGAGCTTTATTTTCTAACTCAGTCTTGTTTTTTTCACTAGTTGCTGGTGTGTTTGTGTAGCAGGGTTGGTCAAGATTATTATGTAAAAGAAGAAAATATATTTTTTTCTTAGCTTTCATTCTAGATGCTGCTCTCCAGAATGGGTCTGTGTCGGTGTTGCTTTTCTGTAGGAAAAATGTCTTGACCCTAGTTATGTCCAATTGTAGTGTATCTGGCTTTCCCCTACCTCTGCTAATTTCTGATATACCTTAAAGACAATGGAAGTGACAGCAGGAAATTTTGCACTTGGTTTAAGCTAACAAAAGAGGATCATAAAAATTTGATCACATTCTGTTTAAATAAAGCACTGTTGGAAAAATGAAAGCAATTGCTCTGGGCAAGCCAGATTGTTTTTGTTGTTTAAATGCCAGACAGTAATAACTGCTCAATAGATTAACCAGCAAAGGACTAGATAAAATTACATAATAAAGCATCTTTAGAGAAGTAAATGAAGCTTGGACACATGAACAAAAATCAACTCTGTTGCAAGGAGGGAGAGTGGCTTTGACAGTCGTATATTTCCCTGTTGGAGCCAGGGGAGTTGGACTGGATGATCTTTAGAGGTCTCAACCTTAACCATTCTATGGTTCTGTGATATTCCAGAAGAGAAACAGTGGCAGGATGTTCAGGATAAGACAGTGCAAAGAGGAGCCTAATCTGAGGAGAAGTATCTGATTAATTGTGAAAATCTAGAATCGTGTGCAAACTGTGCATTTCTCCAATTGAGATGCAATTGTCTTGCATGATCCAAGATAAAAAAATGGGCTGTTGTCTTGGATTCTTCACTGTCCATGCACAAGCACATRCACTC
Organism: Eudromia elegans; assembly: GCA_003342815.1. Classification (NCBI taxonomy): domain Eukaryota; kingdom Metazoa; phylum Chordata; class Aves; order Tinamiformes; family Tinamidae; genus Eudromia; species Eudromia elegans. The sequence goes on along the minus strand of PTEX01000014.1, from coordinate 2,809,230 downwards.
CAGAGTGAACTGCAAGTTTGGAGTGGATGCAAGGTGGAAATTCTGGAAAATGATGGTTTTTATGTAGCTAGTAAGTGTAAAAATCAGTAATTTACTCAAAGCATGAAAATGCTTAGAGTCTGAGGATACTTGGCTGTAAAACAGTTTTAGACAGAGAGCAATTGTAAACAGACCCTCATGATAGGAGGATCCTTGCTATTGAGGACTGGAAAGGGGGACTGCACTACATATTTGAATCCATAGCTGGTCCAAAATAATTATAGAACCAATAGAACCAAAAATTTATTTTTMGGCTACTTAATAATATCAGAGTATTATTAGTCCAGCTACGGTAATATTAACAATGAGATTTCCTAACACAGTGATCAGTGAGATCAGTGATTGGAGATCTTCAGGAGTATTTTCACTTAAGTCTCACCCTGGCCCAGAACAGTTCGATAACCTCCTTTGAGCATGCAGGTTGTTTTGGATAAAGGTCCTTCCTATTGGTATTGTTCTACTTTTTTATAAATTATTCTAAGGCAGAGAGCAACACAAACCAACCTTTTTTCTTCTACTTTGTGGAAAGGTAGTTCCTGAGAAAATCAAACTGATATATCATTTAGAAACTTCAATATTAAAACGTGAGGAAAATCCTCTAAGTGTTTTCATGAGATAGATGTTCTATGTTGAGAAAGTCAGCCAGTTAAAACCATCTGTTCCTCATTTATCTCTCTTCTGTTTTTCCTCTTTTATCTTAGTAGAAAATGTGCAAGTAGGCTACTAGTATGTGACTGACCAGAGTTCTCTCTGGAGACAACATATGAGTGAGTTTGGCTAATGATAATTTAGAATAGTGTAGGGTAAAATGTGGTTATKGAATTGAAAGTAACTTTAAGGAGAGTGGATTTATCCAGTTTAATCAAGAGACAAGAACTAAAGCTGTACAAATGCTGCAAATTCTTTATTGACCAAAACTGGTGAGGGTATCTTTGCAATTAAGATGCTTATACCTGACAAGTAACCTCTGTAAAGATTTTTTTTTTCCTCAATGAATTTCCTTGAACATAAGGTGATTCTAACAGAATATTTTTGACCGACAGCTTATCTTTTCAATTTTTAATACAGTTTCTGCTGTAGAGGCTACTGTCCTATTCTGATGGAGGAAAAAGTCTGAAGTCATAATTTATGTAATRTAACATGGTTTCTCTTTGGTGGTGACTGAAGTTCTACCTGTAGCATGCAGTCCAATCACTGGGTGCTGAAAAAAAAAAATTCAACCCTATATTAACTCCTGTACTGTAGAAAAGGAACATTCACCCCCTATGCTGTGCAAGATCTTAAAAGCATTATTATTCTTTTGATGTTGGGGGACTAGTTTCCTATTASTAGTATTTCTTGCTCCTGACAATGAAACAAATAACAGTATTCCTCAGTCTTTGGTCACTGGTGCCCTGGTGCGCACGTGTATTTATTTTCTGTGCCGAACTATGGAGATGGGAGAAATGAGATGCTCCATTGTCATTAGCAACCATGCAGCTAACTTCCCCTTCTAARCTTTTGAGTTGGAAGTTTAGAGTCAGGCAATGAAATGTTCTTTTGCTCTGCTAGACCAAATACAGATTATTATTGCTTGCTTGTAACCTMATAACATTTGATTTCATAAAAACTGCTGAATTTCCTTAGGGTATAGAAGTGAGAGATTATTTGTATTGATGCCTAGGGCCTTTATCAGATCAACTGTCTAACACTGTGATTCTGATAAGAAACTGCAGTGATTTCTTTTCAGCTTCTTCTGAGGTGTCAAGCATGGGCACCCAAGTACTTGCCTGGCTACTTAGGGTGCTCCCAATCAGGAATCAAAAGACTCTTTCAATGCCCCTGAGTCACACATGAGACTGAATTCCCTGGTTGCTTTATTCCCCTGCTCTTTTAATCTCTAACGTTTACTTCCATCCTGCTTCCTTCCATCTTTGGTCCTTGAGGACTGGTTTTGAGTAGCTTTACAAAGAGCAAAGAGGGAGGCTTGCCTGAAGCTCTAAGGAGCTGCCATTGACTTCTTGGAGCCGAGTATATTGTGGCAAAAGAAAGTAGCAAGAGATTAACAAAAGAAAAATGATGATATTACACAGATGTTATGTAAGGCTATCAAAATCTGCAGCTGGGTGTAGTATATGACTTAAAGATCCTAACGTTGCCTCAGGAATTTCCTTTATGGGGCCAGCAAAGTTAAATGGGTGTGTTGCTCTCYGACTTACACCCTTGATTGTTTTATCTGGAGTTCCTACTGAGTAGCTCCTTCCTGTTGAATTTCAAATTGACTGGAAAATAATCATGAAATCATATTTTTCAAATATTTTKAATTGTCTGCAATTAAGTGCACAAAATTGTTTATTTTTCAATTTTCAAATTATGGGMACATGTGAAGCTTTATTATTACCTGAGCAAGGTTGAGCTCAGGTTTATTGAGCTATGTGGATGGTCTGATAAACTCTAAGTTAGTTTAGACTGGCTTAGGTTGATTATTTTTTTCTTCATTTGCCAGAGTTAAATTACAGATACGTTGCAAGTGCTAATCAATTGTATTGTGTGGAAGAGCAGCTTATGGGCCAGTGTAATAATCTCATCACTGAGTGAAGTTGAAAATAGACAAGTAACAGCACAYGTGCTCCAAAGAGCCCTAGCCTGTGGCTAGCTATTTATCCATCCTATAGATTCCCATGGGAATGCTCAAACTGTTTTCTTCATGATGTTGCAGGACCCCAGCATGAGGGAAAAGGCATACAACACTGCTAGTAAGACTTGCTCTTGATACTGGTGGATCTTATGTAACTAYTGAAGTTTTAAAATAGTTAACAGAATCACTTTTAAATGAAGGACAGTTGGATCAAGATGACTACAGGTGAGGTGTAGGCTTTGAGGAACCCTTTGGGCTGTTGCTGATTTCTCGCTGCCTGCTTCTTCAACGTGGAGGGCTTTAATTTTGCAAACAAAGACCTCTTTTGTCCTTTTATCTGATGTAGCCACAGCATGTTCACCCAGATGCATTGCAGTTCATGCCMGTTGAAATGAGATGTGAAGAAGCTGCACAGGCATTTCTTGGCAGGGAACGCAACCTTCTCTGGTCTAGAAGGTTGTGGATGCCCCATGATTATGTTCAGATTATTCATGAGAGCCTCCAGCTACCTGCTCATGTAAAGAACAGGRGCATTTCAAGATTCATTTTCAGTTTAGTTAGAGAAATGAACCAAATAAACCCCAAAGCAAAAACCAACTAACAAAAAAAAAAAAACTTGAAAACTGTGGGGATGCTTTCGACTGAAGAAGAGAGCATTTTGACCATTTCATGGGAAATCTGAGAGACAAAAGGATTTTCATGGATAAGTAGACTATTAAACAGTTTTTCAACTATGTATGTATATAAATGAATACACATTATTTCCTCAAGTTTTTTACTTGCTGGTCCATATTTGCTGAACTTAGAGAATTCTCATATCTGATTTAATGGAATCACTGTTCAGTCTTCTTAAATGCGGCATGCATAGGATGCATAAATAAGAAATATTTTGTACCCAGTTCTTGATTTGATATTGGGGTCAAAATGCAAAATGTGTTTGTTTTTGTATGGACTCGATACAAATATGTTTGAGGTGCATATTGAACGTATAGGCTACTAAGGCTAGGGTTTCTATAGCAGAGAAATTAATTCCTTCTGGTTTGTGTTCTGCTTTGTCTCTTCAATTATGTGGAGATGTTAAATGCGTGCAGAATCTAATACAATTAAAACAAGTTATAACAGCATCAGATATTTTTTCCACAGGGAGAAAGGTTTGAAATTAATCAAAGAAAATAATTGTCTGTTGTCTTGAAGGCAAAACAAACTTCTGATGAATGGAGTATTTGAAATTAAGATAGGAGTCCAAACCCCTCCCTGTATGTGTGTACGCATGTGCTTTTACATGCACATAAGTCTGAAATGCTTGTTGACAGTATTTTAATCATTTTTAGTATATATAAGAATACTTGGCATGAGTTTGTCCTTCAAGTTGGAATGTATTACTGTGTATACAAAAGTGTATTTTCCTAATAAGGAAAATTTTGGTGGTTTGCAGCAAGTTTATTGATAACAGTGCTCATGCAGGTTCTTAGGGTTAGCTTTGCCTAGAGAGATTCAATTTATACTGAACAGTAAAAGAGCCAGTGCTCCAGCTACTGCTGGGAGAATTTTACACAGGACTTAAACRTGTAACGTGAAAATAGCATTATGGCACTGCGGGTTTCGTGCGGTGAGTGCCAGGCTTGTTCGTTCTCCAGCCTAGTTCTCCGGGCGGCTGCGGAAGGTCAGACTGGGAAGTTGCTCGTGTTTGACACTGGAACATTCAGGAGTGATGAATATTTAATTAGGCCAGTGAGGGCGGTGTGGGAGGTTAAGGCGGCAGTAGCTTCTGGTTGACTGTCTGCAGTATAATCTGAGACTGTTGTGTGAAAATGAATCCTTGGAGAAGCTTCAAGGACATCAAGTAGACAAAAAAAAGGGCACTCTGTTCAACTTGTTAGGGAGGAGTTGGAAATAATGGAAACAAATGTTTTAATTTTTTTTGTTACACTAGTCAGAAGTCATGTGCTCTGGCAGGCTAAGCTCCGCTTTATTTTATTTTTAAACTCCAAAAATGTAATTTAAAATTGTTTTAAACTGTAGAGGCTGGTAGTATAACAGTGATGGAAGTAATTTCTTTTATGGAGGTAGTAGCTATTAAAGTGGAGCACATGTATAATTTGTTGTTATTATGCAAGCCGCTTGAGATGGCAGTCATTTTTCTGTGGTACTGTGTTAAGCAGAGCAATAGAGCTGCAGGATTTTTGAGGGCATTATTCTTACTGCACTTTTAGTAGGAGTCAAAAGCAATGTAGACAAGAAGCAGAAAGACTGTTAATTTTCAGTGGCATCAGACAGGACAACCATTTTGTGTTACATGCTAAGAAGCAATGCATACAGTATAAATAAGCAGTGGTTGGGACACTAGCAAATTCTTCATTATGCTGTCAATGGTAAAAGAACATCTGCCTTCATAACCAGGAGCCCTGACAGTCCCATGGCTTTCTGTCTCAGTGCTCCATGGAAGTGCCATTCCCACATAATTCACAGCAATGATGGAGATTAGGACCTGTCCCAGCTGTTTTGATATAGAGTGAAGGAAGAGGAAAAAGTTACAGTGACCTATAACACCTAGGATGGGCAACAATGAGCAGTAACCATTTTAAACCAAGTAMATTTAGCTTCATCACCTCACATTGCTATTGAGTGGCAGGAAAGGGAATGTGTATCTTTAATTTCTGCGTCCCAGGTGGTCTCACGTTGGAGAGTAAAGCCATTACTGGTTTGTGCTGGTATCTAGGATTCAGTCTTGGCAACTGAGGTGCCAGAGAACTGCTGCTGCTCTTCCCTGGCTAGGGCTCTAAGCTGTGGCACGAGTTGCTTTTACAAACAGTGAAKAGTTCTGAATCGATACTACAGTTTCCAGTGAATTCCCTGATGCAGGACTTGGATCCTATTTCCACTTTAAAATAATTTGGTCAACTTTGGATGCCTTGGTATAAGATACTGTTGAGCTAAAAAGAAAAAAAGAGCTATAAAATGGATAGATTAGAAAATAATTTAGGGAGAYTCTTGGGTGTAGGACGGATAGGAAGCTACTGGAAGGGGATCTAATGATGGTCATCTATGTGTGGCAGCTGTTTATTATGCTGATCGTAAACATCTCACTGATACCTTGTGTTCACCCATCTGTTTTTACCCATCTGTTATTTCTTGCCATGTGTTTCGCTTGTAAATATTAATTCTGCTGTTTAAAATAAGCAGGTTAGAAAGTCTCCACTAAAATGTGTGGTTGTAGAGTTCAGCATTTGCATCAAGAACAAAAGCACCTGGAAAATGATCTTCGGTGAGGAAGGATGAGGAACTGTGAGGAAATCCAGTGTCTGGAAGTTCAGTGTTCCTGGCTGGCTTCCTGCTCTTGCCCTTTTTGATGAGGCTGAGCTTGTTGTTAGAAGCTTCAGATTTGCTCTTAGGCATAAGAGGCTCCTTTGGAAGGAGTTGTGTGCTCTTAGGAGGAGGCAGAATGTTTGAATAATGTAAATGTACATACTGAAAGAAGTGTACGAGGGACATGGTCTGATCAGCTAGTGTCGCTTCAACTCCTGCTGTTACTTTTTTTGCTATCAGACTGGCTAATTTATCAGGCATGCACTTGTCACCTTTACTGTCACTGTGTGTGTGTTTCCTTAAAGCATTACACTGCTTTTTGCAGCTTGTTTGCCATTGTTAGGCAGTATGACAGCTGAAATGAATTTCATATATCTTACAAGTTATGACTTTGCTTTATTTCATTATTAAAAATGATCTGTGCTTAACTTTTCTCTCAAACTCAAGTTATGTAGCTCAATGTTACTTACCATTTAATGCTGCACCGTCACAGTGCTCTGTTCGGAGGCTGGCAGTGCGTTTGCAGGTGTGGCTTTCTGAAGGGTGACTGGACTGTCTCACCTAGCTATGCAGTTTAGAAATAATTTCTTGATTTATTTATTTTACAAAGATTTTATATTGATCATGAGTGAGTTCTTTGCTTATGACTGTTTCTTTCGCAGTGCAATGCTATCCCTGTTCAGGGACTACACAGGAAATGCTGATCCATTTCTGCTAAAACTGACTCACTGAACAAAGGATTCACGTAGTTTCTTCTTTTGTAGACTGGGATTTGAGCTACATCAGCACGTACCCCAGTTTGGGATATGCTTAGCGCTCACTTCGGTTCCTGCACTTTGGTGCTTGGTGCCTAGGGCRGTGATACTGAGACCTTAACTTGAGTTCTGGAAATTCACATGGAGCTATGTTTAGGGAGCAGCCGAGAAGTTTTTTTTCAAAATAGATTTCATCAAATCAATCAGTTTGTCCATGTGTTTTCTTGCTGTGATAACATAAGAGATGTTTTTTTTCTTGCAATTTTGCTTAAAAATCTTTGACTGTTATTGACTATATCTTTGACTATTACTAATAATTTTTTAACATCTGTGTGATGCACTTTGTATATCCAGAAGAATTTTTTTGCTTTGCATTTAACTGCCAGTTATTGTCAAGGGCTGTATAAAAAAAAAAAATTCACATTCATTTGATATGTCCCAAGTATTTAAAATATTTTTTGTTTTATGTCACTCTTGGATGTCTGTCATCCAGATTGGGTAAACTCCTTTGAAAAGCCAAGTCCTAYGACTTGGATAGTCATATGCCTCCTATGACAGGACTCCTTGGAATCCTGTGACTCATATGTCAGTAAGATGGGTTTTTTCCCTTTTTTCAGGTATTTAGTTCAGGGCTGTGAATGTGGAATTACTTGGGGTGGACATTGCTATAAATGTAAAATGTATTTGCTTAGTGGAAAGAGACTGTTTGAGTGAGTTCTGTGGTGTCCTGTCAATACAAAAAATCATAATTATGCATAAGATACGTTGGTATTCCCCAACCCAGACCATCTTTCACACTGTTCTACAATATTTGTCAATCATGTTTTTTATTGTTGGTTCCCTTGTAATTATCCTCTCTGTGCTTCCATGATCTCTCTTTTTGATTTGGGGTAAGGAAGTAGTTGCTCAGCAATTAGTTGCTCATTTGTGTTGAGCACAGGAATAATGGGAGCTGGAGTCAGGTCCAAGTTGTTTGAAAACTGAACTGTTTGTGAAAAGCCATTTAGTGAAACTGGTCAGAAACCCATCACACACRCTTTCTTATGCAGCAACTTCTGTTGTTACTTGCTGAAACATAAAAGACTTAAAATATGTCAGAACTGATACTGCTTTGTTTTAAGAAGGGGGAGAAAAAAACTGAGGTAAAAACATCCTTGGTTAAAGCTTTGAGAAATCAATATTTCAGTTTTTCATTTTGAAGGAAAATTGCTGGTGAAAGCTCAGTAAAACACTTAAAAATGTCAAAGGATTAGTGAAGGCTTAGGAGTCTAGTAGATCACCTTTTTCCATGGGCCTCTTCTGTCCTCCTCTAGATCCTTCAGTGCCTCGTTTTCAGAGTCTATATTCRGCTCGAGGAGCTATTTAAGGACTTTCCTTTTTGGAGACAAAAGAAGTCTAGGAACTTGTAAGGCAGCCTGTGATGGATACKGCCTAAGAAGTTTCCTATCAAACTCTTCTTGGCAAAGTCTTCTAATCCTCAGAGGAATAGTTGTTGCTCAAGACGAGTGGCTGCCGGAAGTGTTGTAAACATGAAATATTAAAATTTGCCCAGGTCCCTCTCCAGCTAAACTCTTAACTGGGCTCCAAATGGGGCTCCCAGATTAACGGGCATTAATTTTGGCTCCTGTTGTTGGCTGTGCAGCCTCGCTGCAGGCATGGCCAGCACGCTCATGCTGTAGATAGCTGCTACGGTGCGTGGAAATTGTCACCTGCCTGTAGCTTTGCATTCTGTCTGTACTGTATTTGTCTCTGCTTGGTGCATATTATAAAGAGTACTTTGAAGATTTGCATGGATGTTTGTTACAATTTTAAAAAGGCATTCACCAAAATGTTTGGTTAATGCTGCCATTAAATTAGATCTGAGGAGCAGTGGTTTTCTTCTGTTAAGCTTTTCCTAATGGATTCTCTGCCTTTTAACTGAATTAGGCATTATGTATTGCATCAGCACCTAATGCAATAGTCAGAGGCATTCTGCATTTGTATAGGACAGGGAAATACTCCAAGGGAAAGGAAAACATTCATCTGGTTCTTTGGTTGTGACAGAAGACTTCAGATTATTTTTGTTATCAGGAAACACTTGTCACACAAGCCAGAGAATATTCYGATGGGCATAGGAAGGGATGCATGGAGCTTCCCAAAGGGAACAGGTCCTGCTGCGTGTGTCAGAGGCAGCTGCCCAGCTGAGCCGGGGGGCTGGGGCCGGGGGAGCCCTGCAGCCCCAGGTGCACGCGGCACTCGAGGTACACGCAGCACCCCACTGCGTGTGTCCCCTCCTGGTGCGGGGCACCATGCATGTGCCTAGGCAGCGCCTAGGGGACCCTGTTGGGCTCCGCGCCCGCTTCCAGGGCGGCAGGTGGGGCACGGGCCCGTCCCTCTGACCTTGAGCGCTCGGAGCGGCTCCCGRCAGCCCTGCGCTTTCCTCGGCCGGGCCGGGGCTGCGCATCCCGCCGCGCGCGCCGCTCCGCGCCCGCGTGCGG